>OMOW01101355.1:0-10856 GCA_900312555.1 Lamprogrammus exutus
TGCTATGTGTAATTCTACGTTTTTTTTTTTTGTAATGATACGGCGACCACCGAGATCTACACTCTTTCCCTACACGACGCTCTTCCGATCTGATCGTGCAGATGATGGACATGGCACTAGAGGAGAAGTGCCCAAAGGGCGCTTTGCTCTAGTAACAGGTAAAGCATGGTGGATTTTTTTTTTTGCTTTACAAATTAAAGAAATGGCAGATTCTGAAAAAAAACAGGGACTCAACTATTTTTTTAATTTTAAGGACCAGATCATTTTAACAGATTTTCAACCTGGATTTTATATCTCTATCCACAAAAGAGCTGTTGCAAGAGGACACTGTTTACTTTAGATTACAGAGAATTAGGTAATTTAGTGACAAGGACAACTCAGAATACGCTTACAAAAACTGAAAGTTTGAAAGTTAAAATGCAACAACAACAAAAAAAACATGTTCACGCTGCAAGTTCTATTTTAGCTATTCAAAATAAACACTCAATTTAGTGTTTTAGAATGTATTTTGCAAACAAAAACATTACTGAGCCTTGTGCATGCAATTAGAAGCTGGACTAGCACATCGCTTTGTTGCTTTACTTCCATACAGCACAAACCTGTTAAAAAGCATTAAACATATCGGCCATTTTTACTGCATATGAATTCATGTGAACGGAAGCCTTAAACAGAATAATTTGAATGGATTTGCAGGTCAGACGCCCAGTAGACTTGCCAGATTAATAAGATCACATCATCAATAAAATATCCATCAAATCCACCAGTGTTGCAGCTGCTGTGCATTAAACATGTGGAGAATTTCTGCAGCCCAGTAGTCACTGCTTAAAATGTAGAGGTTAGTTATTAGCAGCCTGAATGAATCATATTATCCCTGCATATCCTGACCGCTCTAGCTTGCAGTATGGTATTTTAAAAATTTCATGAGATGAACTATATCTTGGTTAGCCTAATTAGTGATTAACACCAAATTGATGTATTGCACATGCCCTTTTAATAAAGCATGACTGCTCTCTGACCTCTCAAGGACCATTTTGTTCTCTCTGCACTGCATTAGCATGAACAGCAGGCTCTTTCACCTCAAACAGTGATAGACTAATATTGCCAAGTAACTGTCAGCAAATATTGGCAGCTTGATTGCTCCGATAGCCCCTTGCTTGCTTGCTTTTGCTCTCTCACCCTCTCGCCGCTTTTCTTACATGTACACTTTGTGTTTTTACGAAATGAGGTAGAGGGGGGATAGGAATGTAAGTTTTGAACACGCAGAGAAGGCGAGATGCTTGTTTGTGCAAATAAAATGGAGGAGGAGGGAGGGGATGAAGAAGGATGAGGCTTTAGACAAATAGCAGTCTTTGGATTTGCACAGTGTTATTACACCTTGGGCAGTGCTGTGACTGTGACACTGAGAAGACATTGAAAATCTCTGCTTCTTAGCACAGTCATCCTTAAGTTCAACTTTCCCGACATGAAATCTGATTTTTGTTCAGTTGCCAGCGGACAAGTAAATTTTCCATCCTAGGTGATTGCAAAGTTTTCCTGGGGGATTCCATTATATTATCATTAATGAACACCCTTTAGCCTATCAGAATTGTGTATTCACCCAGGCCATGTCTTAATATGCAGTATGTTCTTCAATCCATGCATATGCACACTGCAATAACTGTAATGAGAATGAAGATAATAGTCCAACCTGGAATGAAGATGGTCTTCGGATTGCTGCCGGACCAGATCCTATAATCATCATGAAACCTGCTGGAGAGTGTGATTGAGTGAAGGCAGGGGAAATAGATTTCCAGAGCAAGGAGGAAAGAGAAAGGAACGATGAGAATGAAAGGATATCTACACCATTCACAGTATTGTTAAATACTTACAATCACACACACAGGAAAAAAAAACGTCCAAAGACCCTCAGGAGTGGTAGTGCTTGACTCACCACTCTTATACCCTTCCATCCCTCCAGGATTCACTTTCATCGCGGGTGTACTAGTGCATAAAGTCTTCCATGGCGACGACCTGACAGCCTCAGATGCCAAAAATCCATCTTCCAATGCAATTTACCACAGAGGGAGCTGGGAAGATGGGGAAATTATACAGGACTCAAGTCAGAGTTTTGAGGTTGCAGTGGAGGCCCATAGACACATTTGAAATGATGACAGGTTGCAAGAATCTGACAAGTCAAAAGTTAGTGACTCCAAAAATAAAATTTCAGTCACTTTCTTGAGACCCTTGTGACAAGGGGAGGTATTGAGGCTCTGTTGCTCTCCCTCATTTTGTTTCCATAGGCTGAAGATAACTAGCCTTCCCAGCAATTCTCCTCTGAAGCCCTCTCATTTTTCAACACAACTGAGATAAAAGACAGAGATAAAGCAATGCCAATCGCTCGAAATTGACTTGGTGGAATGGAAGGCTTATTGTCAGAATGGTTTGAGTGAATTATGAGGAAGAAACTGCATGAATTTTTATACAGGGATATACAGTACAGTATCTTTCCAGATGATGACACGTGTTCCCTATTATGCCTTTCCCAAGGATTTGTTTGGTGCAAGCTTTTGTTTCTTGTTTGGATGCAAAATTGGCTGTAAACCCCAGGAGACTGAGTGTACTCCGTCAAACTCTGCTGAATCATTATCTTCTTCATACAGGGTATTCGTATTTGCAACAGAGCCTGCTTATGGTGCTTGGCATTGAAGTTTTTTTTAGATTATTTTATTTTTTAGAATAGAATTTAACAATAATACAATCATCACATACCCATGTTGTTGTGGTTCAGTGCAGCAATGTTGACTGTAGCTATGCTTGAGTGTTTGCATGACTGGTGCTGCTTCCACTGGAGGCTGGGTGTGTCACATGTGTGCCCTGATGTGTGAGGAAAACTTACAAGAACATACAACCCCCACACAACATTGTGTTACCTTACAGCATGTGCTATGAGGCACGTTTACCTAAGTGACAGAACATTAAGTATGCCTGTCTTTTTCTCAAAATAGCTGTCTATCCACCTCTTCCGTCCACTGCGGTCAGCTTGAATTCCTGTCACTTACAATGTTCTTCCATGGTAACAAGTGAAGAAAGTACATACATACATGGAAACATCTCAAACCATTACAGTGTAATTCTTTTTCCTGCTTTAGCTAAAGAAGGGTACACACTACAAGATAATGTTGACATTTTCGGCCCTGATTCCTCCCCTTCTAACGATCAGTGTCACGTCCCCATTGGTTGATGGTTCTTAAGATTGCCTTTCCAGTTGATCAAACGTAGTGTGAGGTCTGTTAAGAGTTTATTTTACCTCATCTCTTCCTATTTTAAATTGCAAATATTCAACATGTTCAATATTTCTGTTAAATCTGACCCAACATCCTGTGGTTCAGGGGGGAACCCAGAGCTCCTCTAATGACAGCAGGGTGCTTTGCCATAAGAATAGAAAAAGGGGATTGGGTTGTAGTTTAACCATGTTTGTGCTATGCCTTGAGTTCATCCTTTTTTTCATTATTTTTCGTTTGTTGGTGCAGAAAAATGTAAACCATTTTAGCCAGTTGTTCTGTCCTTTGCCATCTGGGTTTGATTGCAGGAGATTTTGCAAAATTTATGGTTTGGAGTGTCTGCGCTTCAGTTAATAGTGATTGGAATGGGTTAGTGTGTGGTGTGTCGTTAAGGCCAAATTATGTTCAAGTGTGTGCACTCCACATACCAGAGGACTAAAAACGGTGAAATTTAAAATTATGTGTTATTATGAGTGGGGTTTGAAAAAAATCTTAAGACACTCAGAGTTTCACCAAAACTAGGCTAAATATGTTACTTTCACAAAGATCATTCTGATGCTCACAGGATACATTTTGGTGGAAGTGTTGCTACATTCTAGATGCATATTTGCTTGAAGCCCCTCATCTCACAGCACCTATTGTAGCTCATCTGCAGACATATTTACCAAAACTGTGCACAAAGAATCCTCCTGTAAAATCTGGATTTTAATATCTTATTTTTATTTTTTAATTGACTTCATGTCTCTTAATGCTAAAAATATGGAGAGAGGAATTTATTTGGGAAACGAACACACCTGGAAGTACCAAAACCATCTTCGTCTGTGACATCAACTTAGCTGCTGCGTGACAAGACAATTACTGCAAATCTGAGCCAGAACAACACACCTACGGAAAAACACATCACTTCATACTTCGCATGACAATAGCTCAACACAACTGAACATATCCCTGGTTGCGGTGAGGGGATTACAACTCACAGCCATTAATAGTAAATCGGTTGTCCTCAGTGGACATTAGCATGCATTTCAATGGCTGTTACTCTTAGCATAAAATACAGGCTTTCCTTCTGGGGATCAATGCAACAATCTGCGTGAAAGCCAAGTGTAATATGGGTAAAGTGCTCACGTCCCTCAGAGGAACACATGACCTAACTGTCAGTTGCCAAAATGCCAAAGGCTTGATTGACAGTCTTGTGTTAAGCTGTATGTTTGAACTCATTAGCACATTAAGACCTTGCTACATGGAGGACCACAGTCATGGTGTATTAATGTTTTACTCCTGATTCTGTCAACTCGTCACTCAACACTGCGCCCCTCCGGATAAAAAGGAATATATTGGAAAAATTACCTTTAAATACACATTTTCAAAAAAAGGTATCCATTAATACCTATTTACCAGATATATAATTTATTGGCTAGATGTAAATGGACACGTTATTTCAGATTAAAAGATTTAATTAACACACTATCTGTGTCTTTGCTTGGTACAGTTTGTTTGGGCAGATCTGAACAAGGCAATCACACTAAAACACAAGTTTTTGTGACAGATCAAGACCACCTCGGAACGCTGGAGTGGTCTGTTTGTGGCGTCAACATGATACAAACTAATTCTGAAATGGACCAAATGTGAGCTACTCCTCTTTTGATTGATCTAGAACCAGAGAAGGTTAATAAACAACACCATTGATTAACCACAGCAAAGCACGCAGATGATGTGGAAATGTTGTACCATATCTTCGTGTAATGTAAAGCAATATACAGTTTTGAGGACTTATGAGGACAAAGTTGGTATAATTTTGCGTGGTGTATGGCCGAAATGATGACTACGTCTAGGAACCGTGTTATTTAGGTCCTGTTTCCTTCCTTTTTTGATTTTGTTGCCCCCATCTGACCAGTTAATGAAGCAGCTAGACATACTTACACAAAGAGATGCCCATGCACGTATGAAGCGCACCAGTCAAATGTCAGCAACAGTTCTTTCTTCTTAACAGCTGCAATACCAATCTCAGCTGTAGCAGGTACTGAGAGCTCAACATCAGTCAGGTCCACCCACTTCTTTTCTCATATCTGTCACATCAAAGAACCCTGCTGAACTTCAATGTCGGCAGCAAATAAATAATTAAAAATCTCTCAGGCTTTGCTACAAAAAAACAACAACAAACAAAACAATGCAACAGCAAAGGACACGCAAACATGTGTTCAAAGCCGAGGTTGTACTTGGTGACAAGAAGGTCGGCTCCAGGACGCAAGTGCCATAATATACTAATGTGTCACTGGCACTGTGCATAGATGGTAATACTTCCATTCAGCATAAGTGACAAAAAGGTTTTCTTTTCATCGATGAATGCTTGCATTTTCCCTTTTAAGTTTACACTGGGACTGTCACCCTAATGCATCTTTCATAAATATGATTGACGTATGCTGTTATCATCCTCAGTGGCATTCTAAAGAGGGCTAGTGGCAGTCTCAATGCACTCTTTTTAACTAATAGGGACAGAACATGGCTGGAAGCTGTCACCTTGTTGGTCCCTGTTTGACACTGATACATTTCATCCCAACTGGAAATGCTTGGCCCATCAATATCCAGCCTTAGCGTATGCATAAGGGCCAACATTATTTTATTTTATTTGATGTAATGTATCCTTTGGTTTCATGTTTATTATGTGCTAATGAAGATCTTAGTTATCTCTTGCACTTTTAAAACAGACCTGGTTCTTAAAATATATATGTATTTATTTTTTTGGGAATATTAAGTATGTGTAGTGGTTATACACAATGTAGACTATTGAGTGACAAGAAAATGCCCTTTAGCATAACGAGACTTTGACAATTAAATTCCACTCCAACACACTTTTCCAGCCCCAGTTATCAATAATTAATTTGAAGAAGTAAGCAGTCAAGAGAATGTCATGTCTCATTTACAGTCATTCGGCCGAGCGACAATGACGAGTCTGCAACATGCGGCTTACAGGATACAACTGGAAATCGCTTCTTGATATCCTGTTTCATAGTGATACTGATGTGTTGGTGAATCTCTGCGAGAGACGTGATCCTCAAAGAGGGGATTTTATTTTGTTAAGTCTGTTAGCGCCTGTTAAGTAAGTGCAATCTCATTTATTTATTTATTTTTAGGTTTCCACTCAATGAGACGGTATGAGTCGGTTGGAGGAGATTGAATTCTGGGGGAGATATTACTGGACATGATGGTTGGAACATGTGATGTAACAACATTTTATATTGTTGTCTTTCCAGAGTGTTTTTTTTTCAGTACAAGTCAATCCATCATTTTTTAAACAATGTATTCCCAAAGATTTGGAGTAGAATTTCACTCTATTGAGCCCTCAATAAAGATGAACATCCGTCTCCCCTCCCCTCGCTCTCACTGTATGATGCAAGTCAATGCAAGTCAATATTTTACGGGGTTTCACTGAAATTACCATGCATGTCTTACAGGGTCAACTTACCCCAAAAAGCCAGAGTTTTCCCCGTCTTTGTGAACAGCAGACTCACCCTTCCACCCTGTGCAAGTTGGAGATGGAAATGTATTCCCCTTTTAGGGCTGGTATGGAGCATTGCACAGGTCATATCAGTCTTTTGATCCAGTAGGCATTAATAATCATGCAACATGGAAAAAAAAGTAGACTTGAATATAGTCAGTCCCATTAATAAATGATAGCTCTGATCCAATTAAAAGGCCCTGGAAAAGGGATTCTCATAGTGTCCTCACAGAACATTTTTTTAATGGCAAGCAGGCCTGTAAATAATCAAGCCCGCGGCAATCCCGCCCTCAGTACCCAGGAGAAGCAGGCTGTGTCAACAGCCTGGCACTGTGCTGTCACCACATATCACTCCTGAGCTTTCTCACAGCCCTCAGCCGTGTGAAAACACCACAACGCTTATCTTTTCCCTCCCTACCACGCCACCACATTAGCCGTGGAGCATACACACCGCAGCCAACTATACAAATTCCTGTTGTTTTGAAAACACTGTTTGCCTGCTGTATTTGGCTTCCTTTCTGTGTCGTTTTATACACTACAAACAGAATATAGATTTTTGAATTGGTGAGGAGTTTATGTATTAATACAAGTGAAGATACTGTAGAAGGTAGCAGCCTGTTACCGCCCCTTCCTAATGAACAATTAAAACTGTAAATTTTTAACTGAAACAAGTCATGAATAAATCCATTGTTCTAACTGTCTACGCCTGTTGATGCTAATGTTCACTGTCCCCACTCATTTGTTGCTTAAAAAGAGTAAACATGTCTTCATCTTTTGACTTAATTATTGTGTCTATTAAATTCCATTATGTAACATTATTTCAATCATGGAATCTGTCACTGAAAATGTTCATTTTTTTAATGTCTCATACCACCATAGAACAAATATATGGCATTATGATGAAGCCATCGATGAGAGTTCATGTGACTTGCAACCAATTGCACAATGGACACATTCATCCAGGTTAGCGTTTAGCTTTGTGCCCGAGGCTTGATGATGCCCTAAAATATGAGCTGTAGTGTTTGTAGAGCGGGCTGTGACCTTATTATTCAGACGCGTTAATACTCCATAACAATATGACTGAACAGGGGAACAAAATTATCTTAATTAGGAAAGGAGCTCATTCTGCGTGACACCAGTGCACCACCACCAGTCTACCGGTCCACTTGCCAGCATCTTATTATCACATAATGACTTCCATTGAATTACACGTGTCAGCCCAATGTTAAATGCAGAATGAACGACAGCTCTGTGTAATGTCGAGTGGTTGGTGACGCTGCATTCATGCTGCAGCTCGTCTAAACATTATCAGGTACGAGCAGTTTTGTGTATAATGCACTCCCTCTCTCTCTCCCACAGAATGAAACGCTGAGCTTGAAATTTCATTTATTTGTCTGTGGCCATGTCATTAGCATTTGTCACTTGGCAAAACATTCACATTTGTGTTTCTAGCATGAAAGGGCTGTGTCATTACTTATTGTCATTACTGCTAAGAGTGGCCTTGACTTTCAAATGAATCTAACTCTATTTTGGTGTGTGACACACCAACAATGCATTAAACAGCTAAATGGCAAGCGTCAGAAGATTTTTTCACAAGCAACCCTTACATACAGTACAACTTTTAGATTGTTTTGCAAATTCAATCATTTTGTTGCCTTGTCACTCGGAAAACCATAACCGTTTGCTTGCATTAAACCCCTAACCCAGTATTTTCTGTCCTTTATCCTGTTGGGTATTAAACGGTGTAATGAGAGATTTGTAAGCACCGCATGATCCTCTGTGCTCTCATGATTCTTTTATTATTTAATTTAATGTTCAATGACACAGATGTGGGCACTGCAGTTTCCATGTTTTTGTGCAGGACTAAACAGAAACTGGAACAAAATGGCCGTCAGGGTTGGGGTTAACTCAACTCCAGTTTGTTTACTTCAACACTGATGCGAATATGATTGAAGTGAGTTTGAATTTGCCTTGTAGACCAAAAATATTAGCTGTCAGTTTCTTTCCCCAAATGTTCCACTTGCACCAGTGTAGAGCTCATTGTAATGTGTGATATAAAATGGCTGATTACAAGTGCACACAGTTGCAGGTCTCCACTGCAGTTAAGATGCTTGTTCTTGATGACTTATTTGCCCCATACAATAATTGACATATCCCCAAACTGCAAGCAAGGCATTAACTCAGGGACAAAAATAGACATGAACGCGATGTATTTATTGATGGAATAATCATCAAGCTGCAGTTCATTAGACCCTGCTTTATGTTTCCTTTTTAATTATTGGCCCTGGAAGATGTAACATGACAGGATCTTTAATCACCTGAGACAGAGGCTTGCTTCCAAAGGACACCTTGCTGACACGCTGAGCAGAGAATGTGTCTGCAATGCAGATTCACTAGATCTCAATGAGTACATGTGTCACATCACCTTGATAATTAACAAAGGGATGTGTCAATTACCGCCGGGCAATCAGGAAAGCTGTGCCAGCAGGTGGGTTCTGAGGATAGGAATTTCAGCAACAGTTCAGACAAAGTTGCTGCCAATCAGAGGCGTACCCACGTTTTCATAAACACTAGGTACGGGAGACCACCAACACAATGTCTTGCAGCATTCCCACAGCAAATATTCAAAGAGGTGCAAATTGGACTCAGTTCAGTGGAGCAAGGAGGGCACAGAGAGATCTATAGGCCCTCTGCAGGTTTGTTGTGCACATGCGTACTGCATCTGCTGTTCTCACAGAGATAATATGCATCATATGACTCACTAAGAGCTAGGGGCACATGGCAAGACTTCTAAAATCTTAACTCGAGCCCATAATGAGCACTAATAGGTTTACTTATGTCATAAATATGCTCAATTTTGGCATTTAAGCAATGTGGACATATATGAGTTAATGAGATGTTCCAGCTGCCTGATACCTTCAGTATCAGTGGTCCCACAGCAAACATCCACCATAAATAGGCATATAATAGTATGCACTCAAACATAGAAAAATATTTGGTTAAAGTTGTGGTATGTGCACTTTTTATGTAAAGATAGAGAAGAATAGACACAACAGAAACACACAGTTACAAACCTCTTGTCTAGTCCAATTTTCAATCCCGCAGACACAATGCAAGATACTGCTGGGTTTCTCATCAAACACCCAATCATTTGCAGGTTACTTTCCAGGTGTGAACGATTTCTAGATCTAACTATATCGACTTGATAATTCATTTCTGAGGAGCAACACTGTGAAATTTGCACGTGCGTGCTCAGTAAATCAAGATTATCCTGGTCTTCTCCCACAATAAGACCCCTGCGTAAGGAGTACCATGACCTCACCCTGCATCTTATTTCATGCAGGAGTGAAAGAACACCACCTCACACGTTTCAGGCATGGTTAAGGATTCCCTCAACTCGTCAGTCTTCTGATATTTGACAAATCCAGAATAAGTGAGATGTACAGTATAAGTGGAGTTAATGGTAGTGTTTTATTTGCCATTTCACAGCCTTGAAATGTCCAGTATTGTACTAAAAAAATATGAGCTGTGTATCACTGATAACATATGCACCTTAATTTGATCTTAATGCTTATGCATAAATTAAAGGGCGCTCCAACAAGATTTTTCAAAAGACGCTCTTCCTTTCTGGTATTTTGGGGGCTTGCACACACTGATACTGTTGCTGGCAATCGACTAAACAATGATACAAACAACCTACCAGCTGACAAAATTGAAAAATGTATTTGAAAAATTGTTTTATTTTAGTTTCCTCTCTTAAAGGGAACCCCGACTATGAAGGCATGTAGGTTTTATGAGATTAACGAAGTCATTATCTTTATAAACGTGGAATATAAAACACTTAAAACGTTGAGGTTTTTTTAAAATTTTTAATAAATTTTGTCACTCGTACGTCGCCATTATTGTTTACATCGCAATGCAGTCTGGGTAGTGACGTCAAAGGGTTGCTCAGTGGCAACTGCAGCCCAACAGCGAGAGAAACTTGTCGTCGGTCCAGCCTTTTTCATTTGAACCCGAGCGAAACATTGGCGAGAATGACTCGACTGAAGACAGACTTCTAAATGAAGATGTTGGGAGATGTTCGGAGGCGAGAGTGGGGC
>OMOW01101356.1:0-13465 GCA_900312555.1 Lamprogrammus exutus
TGTGTGTGTGTGTGTGTGTGTGTGTGGGTGTGAGAGAAAGTGATCTGGGGGTACTAAGCCTCAAATACTTAATAAATAGTATTGGTTTGACAATGCTAGGCCAGCCCTAATGTCTGCTACAAGTTGCACTTAAAGAATCTCACTGACAATAGACTGACAGCAGAACTTGTGATGGTTTTGTGCAGGTGTGTACCTCCAGATTCAATCTCTCCTTGTTAGTGAACCCTTCTTTCTAATGAGCCAAATGTATCAAACACAGAGACATCAGTCATGCTGATTTTAATTGGGAAAAAAAAGGATTAATTTATTAACCAAAGTCTAACTCGTCACTCCTCTGGACCTCTTCTCTTCAATTACATTCATGCCAAAAGTCAAAGTTATGCTGAATTGCTTTCCATTATGATGTCTATTGCTGGGAAATTTGGGATGATTTGTTGAAATTGCAGTCGCTGTCATTTGTCTGAGAGGTTGAGAGCACTTTTATAAAGCAAAAGTGCAAAGGCTTCAAATTAAAGTCCTCACACTAAAGCTGTAAACAATTGTTAACTGTGTCCTGCCAACAAATAAGATAAAATATTGCCATATTTCAGAAACAAAGACAGAAACATTTGAAAAACATTGATAGAAGATTTGTATTTATTTTTATAATTCATTACTATATATTATAATTATTATATAATTTATTATTACTATAGCTGGTGCAGTGGTTAGCATTGTTGCCTCACAGCAAGATGGTCCTGGGTTATGAACTGATATGTAGGAAACTTCGTTGAAAGGTGAGAACCCATTACATTTTGATGCCAATCTGGATCCAATATGCCCATATTTATTTATTTGTTTGCAAATTTTTCTCAATTTCTTCAAAAGAAATTTACCAATCTCAAAGAAAAAAATCAGACTTATATATGTTGTGATAGGTGATCAATAGGTGCAACTGGGCCCATATCTGGATAAGGATACGGATCTGGTGGACTAGAGGATATGCTTGGACAATGAGATGACGCTGTCCAGCAGCATGTAACTGGATTTGACATATGTTTAATATTTATTGGGATAGATCTAGCAAAATAATATGATTATTGTATTGTTTCTTTGTCTTTAGGCCAGTATATTTTTTAGACAAGGCACGTCTTGTCTCAGCTTGTTTGGCCTTAGTGGAGGTATGCCCTCTAATGATTGCCCTTCTTTTTTATGTTGTGAAATCACAATGAAATTCAAAACTCCTGCATTTCAAGCTAAAAATGAAGTTTTCATATGAATTAATTAAAAGTTATCTTCATGGCACAGGCTAAGGTTTGGTTCAGTGTTCAAACCAAATTCTAGAAATACTTGTTCAGGTTTTTGGTGAAATATCAAGAAATTATAGATGAGTTTAATGTTTCTTAGACTGACAGTTCTTGAAAGAGTGATGGACTCTGATTAGATTGCAGTGTATGAACGATTCTTCTCAGTTGTTGGTGCAGTATTCAAAGCTGTTGTTGATTGATTGTTGAAAGTTGATTGATTACACTTGTGATAGCTCCATATTTGGGTATACATAGTTTTAAACCTATTTAATTGTATGTGTGCATAGGAAGGCATTTTTGTGATAAAAAAGAGAAGTACGACTAAAAAAAAGAATGGAAATTCTACAGTGCTGATCTAAATTGATGTGAATGAGCAGGATAAAAAAGGCAAATTACCATTCCCACTTTATGGTATATGTCTTAAAGTTGGTATTGAGTGGAAAAGGTCAGATTGTCTTTTTTCTTCATGTTCTCACTGTGATCATAACTCAAAAAGTCAGCTTCTTCTCTTTCTTTCTGTCTTTCTTTCTTTCTCTGCCCCCCTCTCTCTGTCACAAACACTTCTTTTAATCAAAGAATTGGTCCCTAAAGTGGCCCTAATATTATGACTGGTACAATAGCTATGGAAATCACATCAGTGTGCTGGGGACGTGGCCTTTTCTGAAGGACCCTGAGGGCTCAGCAGTCACATTACAGTCTGGCCTGTCAATCTCAATGTTCCCTTCTCTGCGTCATACATCAAAATACCTCCACCACCTACCTGAACATATTCTCTAATACACTCACATACAAACTCAGTTTCATTGTTCACGTACATGCATACATACAATTTCTTATCAAACCTATATTATCTATTACAGCTTTTTACATCTGCTTCATCAATTTTATGATATTTATTTTAAGGTGCTAGTACTTACGTCATACATCCCAGAAAGAAGCTCAATATAGTCGAATTTAGGACTCCAACTCATTATGTGTGAGTTACACATCCCACTGGCTCATTATTAAAATGTATTTATTTTTCTACAGGGGATGTATTATGGTTTTAGTTATTTTCCTTGATTGAATATATTGTAGAACACTGTAAACGTTACAAAAGTTGAGGTTGACTCCACACCCACCAAGCACATGGCAAGTAAATGAGCAAGTGTTTGAGTGATCGGCAAGCCAACACATGGTTGATGCTGGCCATGCAGAACAGGAGGAAGAGCTTGTTTGCAATTACAGTTATCTCTGTTTTTATAAAATAACGTTTTTATAAAATATAAAAAAAAAAAAAAAAAACTGATGTTAGGCTAAAATGTAAACAAAAAAATAAATCTAAAATTAGATTAGATCTAAAAAAAATAGGCCCTAAATGTGTATGTTTATGTTCTTCACTATCTGAAACTACAACAAGCAATTACTTTGAAATGTTATAAAGTGACATGTAACTTAAAAGATCTTTTAAAAATCTAAAAATGTATGAAGTTATTGAAAACGTCAGCATTCAATCATTATTCAATTCCAATTTTCTCTTCTTGTTTTTTCCACTGAAAGCAATGTTTTGTGTTTATTTCTCTCTTTTCCCAATTGTGGGCTGATTATTTCCAGTAATTTATGGGGTTACGTTATTACAGTTCAGAGTTCAGATCAATATTATATTTCTTGTTTCTGAAAATATGATTTAATATTTTCATTTTTTTCTACGTTCTGGAAGTAATTGAAGGAATGTTTGCATGTTTGCAAACACTGATGAAGAGGAAATCAAAAGTGGGTGCTCACTTTAGAAGTAGGAATAATTTCAGTTGGACTGCCAACAGAGTCACTCTGTGCACAGTTCTGTTGAAATTCTGTGCCAAAGTGAAATATTTCTTCATATTATAGGTAGAGAACCCAAAAGTGGGTCATGGGTCCTGTTTTTGGTGGGTCCCACATAACAAGAGAGCGTCCTAATGAGCTTGAGTCCAAGGGAGAAGCTAAATTTATTCAATTTCTGTCCCGCGCTGAGAAAGTTTAAAGAGCCGACACAGTAGGGGATTTTCAAGCAGCCCCCTCCTGTGAATCTTCAAATACTGCAACCGTCAAACTGCTTGGCATGGAATTCAGTATATCACACAGAGGACAGCGTTCTCTATTCCACTTGAATATTCAAGGCAATTATCTCCTCTTTTCACTGTCCTCATTGCTGTAGGGCTTTAATGATAGGTCACAGCCAGAAAATGGGTTGTGGACCTGTTTGGCGTGGCTCCCAGCATGATTGCTGTGTTTTACAAATATCTTCATATTTCAGTTTAGGTAACAACATGACAAGTTTACTGTACCTGTTATCAAAGCTAGCCACACGCCCATGGGACTAGCATTACCAGGTATGTATAACGACAAATAAACACTTAAGTATCTGTATCCTTGCATTTTCATAGAGAAACCAGAGAGCACTCAAAAGGTCACACTAGGCTTCATCCAACATAACGGAGAGTCAGAAGGTGGGCGGAAACCCTTCTCTCTGGTCAACTTGGGCGCTCTGTGTTGGACAAAATTTAGTAACTCTTCCACTCCTCCACTGCCG
Source organism: Lamprogrammus exutus (assembly GCA_900312555.1). Classification (NCBI taxonomy): domain Eukaryota; kingdom Metazoa; phylum Chordata; class Actinopteri; order Ophidiiformes; family Ophidiidae; genus Lamprogrammus; species Lamprogrammus exutus. Next base: position 3,835 of record OMOW01101356.1, read on the forward strand.
GGCACGCCCACTTCACGCAGTGATTCGCCATGTGTGTTAAGGTGTGAAAGTTATTATTTCTCTCACAGGCTCTCAATATTCTTTCCCTCATTGTGTCCACGCTCTGCAGAGAGAAGTGAAACTGAAAGTGTGTGCTTTATACCCCTTTACATGCCTATTTATATTTTATTGTCGTGTGGAGATTGCAAAAACACACAGAAGACAGAATTCCTGTTAACAACCCCTCCCCACTCCCAAAGTGACTTCATCCCCTCTCTACGATGAAAGGCGTTTCGCTTCACCTTCAAATGTGGGTATTCTGAAAAGGTATAAACACGGCTATTTTCCAAGTGGGTTCCCGACCGAGTCAGAGGCTGTGTCAGATGAAGCATACTGTAGCCTAGTCATCTTTTACACTGGGGCTGGTGCCAGTGCTGGAGCCAAAATAGTGTTTCCATCACTAAAACACTGGTGCTCAGAAAACCAGGATCTTGAGCCAGTGTATGTGTTCATATTATCTATGTTGTTTAAATAAAGTTATTAAAAATAAACTTATGTTACATCTTTCATTCCGCAGAGCATCCCCATGTCTGTAAAGTTGATGCCATCATGTTGTGCGCTCAGCTTCCAAGCTAGGGGAGGCGCAAACATTTTCTTAGAAAAATCGAGCTCTGCTTTAATTGAATTGAGGTGTCAGAAAGCACATATCCAAGGCTGCTCAGGTCTCTCATTTACTCATATTTTGTCTGGTTATCTGGTTGTTTTATCTGGTTTTATGTGGTTCTGGATCTGCACCAAAATACAAATTAAATCAAGTCAAATTTTTAATTCCTGATTTTTTTCCCTTTAAGTTCATGAAGTGCAATACTTTGTGAGAAAACAGTGTAAATAGTCAGGTTTATTTGTAAAGCCCAATATCACATGCAATGTCTCCAAGGGCTTTACATGCCAACGCATCAATATTTCTCGACCCATCCAAAGCTCTCCGAGAGGACAAGAAAATAATTCCTCAAAAAAAAACCTAAACATACAAGGGAATAAATGGAAGGGAGGCAATTCAGAGAGAGATATATTCCTTCTCCTACAACAGCCAAGTATATGGGCGCCTTAGGTGAAGAAGCAGGCAAATACAAGGAGACGACAAAGATGTGATGACACAGGAAGATATCAGTACAGCAGCTGAGCCTTGATCCAGAGAGAGGGTCACAAGTCCACAAAGATGTGGTGACTCTAAAATCACAAAATCAGTGATCAGCCCAGTTAGGAGAGAACAATGATGGAGTTCAGTGAAATGATCACTTGAAACATCCACAGGTAGGTATACAGCACCAATGGAGCTCAAGAGGATTACTTCGAAATTCCTTTTGCTCCAGGATGTCTTTACAACCAACTGTCTCAACCAGTGTGGTCTCTAAGTAGCCTCTGTAGCCCCAACGTATAGTAACATTTCTGAGGAGGTGCACAGCAGCTTCAGGGGAGCTATGGAGCCTCTGTTACGCCCTGATACAGTATAAAGTATAAATCCACATTTATACTGCTGTATCAAGGACTTACTGTACCACTGCTGAGCTGCAACTCAAATAGGTAACCACACGTTGAGGCTACAGAAGCTGCAGAGATACAGTACCATGTCGAGACCATAAGACTGACTAGACAGCTTGAGCAGCTAGTTTCCTCCTATGTGCCAGGGGAGAACTTATATGAACAGTAAATCAGGGGTCATCAAATACAAGTTATAGAGAACCCCTCACCAAATTTCCAAAATGTTAAAGATCCAGCAACAGTGAATTAATTAAGTGATATTTTCACTTCAATTCCACACCCATGTACACTAAAAGCACAAATTAATTAATAGGAGAGATGACACCTTTAGATGTGTCACCAAGTCCTTAAACTAAGTGTTTTGTCGTTCTGATGTCCATGTTCACTGATCTGAATTTGTTCTGCTCAGTATGAACCAAATTAGATTATTTTCATACCAGCTCTGGGGCACTTGCATATGGTCCAGATCTGATTCATATCCAATCTCTGGTTATTCGACCTTTGTGAGACAGTGACAGAGGTGAATCGGGAGAGGACATTGTAAATTTTTTGCCATTGTTGCTCTCGATCAAAATAAAGTACTGATGATTGTTTTGGCTATATGATACACAGAATGGCCTCATAATATACAACACATACACATAGTGTTGTATAGTGTGGTATAATGAGTTACATCCTACATTGAAACTTTTCACTACCAAATTTCAGTGAAATCTCTTTTCACATTTGAGATATCCTGCTAAAAACACACAAACAGATGAATTATGCAGAACACGTGACCCACTAGTTGAAGGTTCTAATAAAAATTATGGTGTAATTTACAGGGTGTGTTAAGGTTAAATGTAGATGACCCTGCTCTGGCCCCTCTTTGCTTTGTTTGCGTTTTTTTGGGCTCTGCGTGCAGGCTGTGATTTCTCTAAGGGTGCATTATATTACAGTATTCAGGCCATGCTTGTATCATTTAGCCTCCCTGAGGTAATGGTGTGTGTGTGTATGTGTGTGTGTGTGTGTGGGGGGGGGGGGGGGTGTAATGCATACATATGTTTTCTCAAGTTCAAACCACTCATTATACAATGGCAAGTATATTTTGCTTATTGCTATCACTTTCTTTTTAAGTAGAGTTTACAAACTGCATTAACAATCTATCAAAAGTAAAAAATAGAAAGAGAATATACATGTACCCGAAATAATAAGAAAAATTGCTTTATGTGCTGATAAATGGGGTTGAGGCAATGCAAACATTTGAGTGACGAATAATTTATACAATTTCATATTTTTTCATGACATTTACACTCCAGGTCTTGATGAATCGAACTAAACATTTCTGAAAATACCTGTAGCCTTTTAATATTAAAGGGAAATTTTGGGTAACATTTTTCAACCCAGGTAAGAAATGAGATGATGATTATCAGATTTATCTTAGTGTGACCAGCCCAGAAAAGGTGTAGATCCTGGATGCGTTTAGTGTACCTTAGCACAAAAGCTGGAAGCAACTACTTGATTAGCTCCATCAAAAATGAAACTAATCAACTTCCAATATCTACAGGACTGTTGAGGTGCTCTCTGCATTCACTGGTTTTAAATGATGAATTAAAATAAAATGAGAAGATTAGCTAATTTGATTGTAAATTAACAATCCTGGTGTGACCTTTTATCCACAGCGACATGATTAGATTTGAAGTATTGCCAAAATTTTGAAATAACCTCAGACCTCTGAACAAATTGCATTTCCAATTAAAAGCAAATATTCAACAACTCTGTGTTTTAAATGTTTTTTGAGTCACCGGCATTTTTATTTCTGTCTCTCAGGGATTATCGAGACCATGAAACCTCAGTATTCAGTTTAATCATATCATTATGATACCAGAACTGCACAGATACTGCTTCATAGAAGCTTTATGTTTCACATTACGATTGAAGAGTAGAAAGGATTTAGCTCTGCCAAGCTGTATTGATGTACAATCATAGGTTTGTCTTGCATTCAAGCCCAGTACACATATTGTGATTATTGAATGCGTTTCCAGCTTTCTGTATTGATTTTTAAACGAGCGCTTTGTCTCCATTTAGACAAAGCATTTTATTCTGGAATACTGCAGCGTCAGTGTCTATCTTGGTATTATTATTACAAAATGCTTTTCAAATTGCCATGTCAGTGACTTAAAAAGTGTTCTTCTGGCTTCTGTTTGGGCCAAGTTGGAGCTATTTGTTCCGTAATAACAAAGAGTTTTATAGATATTGATGTAGTACTGTCGTGTGTGAGGAAACAGTATAACTGCCATAATGATGACAGAAACCAGTGCACCTGACAACATAAAGCTGCTGATAGAGGAGACAAACTGCCTTAGAGAACAATAAGCTGTGTGTTGGTCTGTGTGTGGACATAGGTGTGTGTGTGTGTTGTGTATGTGTGTGTGAATGGCTCTATCTTTTGGCCTCCCATCCCTTTTATTCTCCATGTAAAAGCACCCAGTCAGCAGGACTTAGTGAGGATCCCCTGACTTGTGTACTTTTTTCCCCAGACACACATACTTTGCCCCAAAAGGCAAAGCCTTCCTGTTGGATAATAGCCATATTTCATGTAAATGGTCTTTACAGACACTTTTTTTTTGCTCCTCCTTTTAGTTTTATTTTGTTACCCTTGCATCCTTCCCCCCTAAGCCACTGTCAAAACACAGACAGTTCTTCGCTGTGCTTGGTCGGCAGTTTCCATAACTATGATAATTTTCTTTTTGTTACAAATAACGATCTTAAAGTCACTACCTTCCTCCAAAAATCAAAATGTGCCTGCTGGGTAGTTTGATTAATTAATGACATTTTTAGTGTTAGAAGACATACACAAATCCTGAACTTTAAGAAACTTAAAATCTTAAGTAAGACATAATGAAGAAGACGGAATGAAAAAAATAATATAGATGAAATAATATAGATATGCTAATTCCACCTATGTGAACCTGTCTTTTTTCACAGAATTGATTACCTCTCCAATATGTGAAACAATAACCCTTGTGACTGCAAACTGGTACCTTTCACACTGATCAATAGGTCTTCATACTTCTGAAACTAATCAATAGGAGCTATATTACTCAAAGAATGAGATGAAAAACATGACAACAGATTAAAACAGGAAGATTGTTGGAAAGTTAGGCCATGGGCAGAGGAATAATGGATTTCGTGCTGCAGATAAAGCTGTCATGTGGCCATTTAAACAGCACTTTAGAATTTGGCTCAGAATTCCTGAAGCATGAGCGATAGGAGCAAGATACCTTTCCCTGGAATCCTCAATTCAAGAAAAGTCTATCAGTCTTGGCCATGCCCACTTTCACTTGATTATGTTCATTTGATCCAGTCATTGATTTACATTGCATATTCAGACTTATTCGTTTTTGATATTTCATACCAATTTTCTGTAATTGGCTGTCAAATTCTTGCAAGGGAGTCCTATCTGATTTAAGCTGCAGTAACTCTTGCAGATGCAACGAAATTTAGATGAGTGCACAGTACTGGTGCTGATGGCACGACAGAACCATAATGCATTCAATTGTTCATAACTCAGCAGTCATTATTGAATTCATCTTTGAACAAAGCCCTTATATTCCCATACATGTTTTAGGTTTCCTTTAAACAGCATGCTTGACATTGTCTGTCACTATGAAAGAAATTCATAAAACACACAGCAACATTTAACATGTTAGTAAAGGCAAATAGCGTCACCCAACCATGTTCCCTCATTCATAAACGACTGTTACCAGCCTTTTTTAGCATTGGCCTTGAATGAGGTGTTACTACAGTATTTCCACATTTGTTTGTTGGGTAAGCTATTCATAAAACACGTCACTGAAAATTTGACACCTGTTTCAGGTTGGTAGTAAAATCTTATCGACATAAAATCTGGGTGATGTTTTGTACTGTATTTGCCTCACATGTGTTTATGATTAAAATGAACCCTGCAAAATAAGACTTGTAGGCTTTAATATTGTTTGAATACCATCTTTTACCAAATGACACCATGAACAAAACACCGCTTTTTAATATCGAGTTTGAACAGGCAAGGTCACCATTAGTTTAGCAGCAATGCACTGTGGGTTAGTTGCGTCACCAGGTTGGCAAACTAATTTTTTACCAGAACACAACAGAGTAAACAGCGAGAAAATGCAGCACTGTGCTGCTTTTGGTTTCAATTCTCAGTTGAAGGGCAACAAGACAACTGACATAAGTATTCTCTCTTTTCCTACATACAGTACAAGATATTGAGAAAAACATGGGAAGCTGCTTGTGGATGGACAGAATTTCCCAAAGATGCTCAGCTGTGCTCTTGACATTTTAGTCCAGATGCATTTGAGCTTTTTAATAGACCACTGCTGCTAAGAGTTAATGGGTGTTTCTTATAAACTTAAATTAAAGGCAAATGTAATGTCTACAAATTTTCCACAAAAGTAGTCTAAACAAAATCTGATTGTCGAGTGAAAACCACTCCTACAAACGCCAGGGACAAACGCTGAGCGCTCTCATCGGATGTAAACAAACAACCACTGTTCCAGATGTCATGGCTTCTGAATACGAAAGCTTAAGTTTAACTCACACAGAGGAGCCAGGCTATCCGTCGGTTTTGCCAGTAGTTCAGCAATCGGTCAGTGTATAATGTTCCCCATCCCCTTCCACATCCAGGGGCGATTCACTCACCCATTTAGCTTATGGGCAACAGTCAGGTAACTGTCCCTCATACTGACAGGGATGATGAACATGTTTCATTTTAATATAAAATCAACATTATTACCTATATACTCACCATAAACAGCAGCAGCAAGAAAGTGTAGCTCCCTACAATAAACTCTCTCTCTCTCTGTTACCATGGGCAGGCAGTTGACACATACACTGTGTGTACATGTGTGTTGACATCATCCATTCTGTCCTACTCTGGCTTCTTTGTTTCTCTGACGTTCACTGTTTTGTTGTGGTTGATGAGGTGTGTCTTCATCATTTTCCTCTGCAAAAATATGGCGCTCTGGCTCGAATTGAAACGGCTCAACAGACATTTTGGCAAACTTTTCTGTTGCTGAGAGCAATTTAGCGATGACCAAAACAATGGCGAATCTTTTTTCTGTGATTAAAAAAAACAAAAACTTATTTTGCGTGTATACTAGAACGTATTTATAAACATGGGGACAAATAACTAAGGTCACAAGCCTGAACAGGTGGGGTTCCCTTTAACAAATTTGATATGTAAACCCACTCAAGTCATGTTAATGCATTAAATGGCATGCTTTGATCCGATCTCACACAGTCCTTAAAGTTTTAATATAAATACTGCCCATACAATACCATGGGTTTTCCTGCAGGACTTTTTAAAATTGAAAATGTGATTGTTGCACATTAGAAAAGGAGGATTTTTTTCTGTACTTGTACCTATGTTTTCATTGTAGTGAATGCTCTGTCCTGCTTTGGAGCGGGGCTGAGGCGTGTTGGTCTCCGACCTCAGTGGGGCTGCAATGCACTGATTGGCTCAAACCATAATACCACCAATTGCAATTTGGTCAGAAGGCCAAATTATACGAGATTTGGAGGGCTCTTTGCACACCAGGAGATTAATTTCTCTGATTTCTAAACCAATATGAGCCAGTCTTCCATTCGGTATAAATATAATCCATCAAGCAGCCTGTACTTTAATTGAATTTCACTTTAATCATTGGTTCTGCTGAGAAAGACCACAGCAAGACAAGTGGACTGATTGAAAAGTAATGAGCTTCTCCACAGTACAGCATGCAGGATTGTGTGTTTGCTGTACTGCAGATTGAAACATCCTGATTTAGAAGAGCTATTTGTCCCATTAAATACTGTGTATTTTACCAATGATAAGCCACAAGTTACTATATAAGTTAAAATGTAATTATTGTTTGATAAGGCTTTAAGTCTTTGCATGTCACTGACTTGAACCCATGGTCATCCCGCTCTCTCCCAGGAGATTCCACAGCAACGGAAATAACACCCGAGCTATGAGGAGAGCTCGCATAAGTGCTGGTTTGGTACAGCTCTACATGGTGCAGGTTGGATTCACCAGCAGTGTAAAAAAGCCATAAATTGATTTCATTGACCAGAGTCAAGGACGTTGTTTTCAGTTTATTAAAATAAATCAATTGCATATACCCACCTGTGGTGTCATCCCTGATTATCTAGTAGTGTGTGATCAATTGTTTTAAATAGAAGCAGCTTGAACCAATATTAGACAACAATGTATCAGCCTAATCCTACTTTTTGCAAACCCAAATCCACAGTTCACATTTGCAGACAGAGTGTAACTAAAGCCCCATCTGTCTCACATCAGCTCTCTCTAAATTTGATTAACTGCTGGGAGAGGTTTTGTCTTTCTTTTCCTTTTGTTAATGTGACAATACAAACCCCACTTGGTGTTTGTTGGTATTAATTACTTCTCAAATACATGGCACCAGCATTAACCACAGCAAACAGATACCTTTCATTTCCACCAATACCTGATACATACACCTGAGCCGAAATCAATGTGGGCCCTGCAGTATAAATAGCTGTATGTACGTTGCAGTACCTTTCATGTGATCAATATATCCAAGTCAATTTTCAGAACTATGAAGTTCTAAAGTCATACATTAGTACACAAGCCTGTTTACCACCTTCCCCTGCTCATTTAACATTCAGAAAATAAATGGACTCTTAGTGACACTGTGATCATGTTGTTGAAAGAAGAAAGGGAAAAATAAAGGAAAGAAAGGGCACAGGAAGAAAAGAAAAGAACAGAAAAGAAAACTCAGTGACCCCAGTGTCTGGGAGAGAACCAACACACGCATATACACAGCTAAGGAAACACATTTAAACCCCCCTTAAGGCAAGTCCCGTCAAGTTCATCTGGCACTTAAAGCATAGCCATTCGTAAACTGATCACTGAATGGGAATTTGTGTGTGTGGGTGTGTGACTGTCCGTTCATTCATACATGGGAAACTGCCCTCACATTGGGACTTCCTCAAGTGGTTTCAAACTTATTTTCATAGCTGTATGTGTCCATTTTCATACGTGTAAAACATTCCTTGGATGCACCTAACCACTTAAACCTAACCAAACTAATCCATAAATATGTCTTTATATGTGTGTGTGTTCATTAATGAGACATATAGGAGGTTGATGTCACATCTTGGGATTTCTACCTTAGAAAGAAAGAATGAAAAGGTCCATCTGTCTCTCATGCTCTGTTTAGACATGTTAATGTAAACTGTTTCTTCCTCAGAAAGGCCTCACTAATCTGTATATGCACGCGCACACACATACACACATTGCCGGACATTGCACACTGTAGGGATATGACTTAAATTCTTTAATTAGATATTTAATGGTGAGTAGGAGTCATGTTTGGCAAAAGATGTGTTCAAGTCAATTTCCTGAGTGAAGTATGGAAGGGAGACAGATGCACATATCCACACAAATACTGTTCCAATTTCTTCTTCCCATGTGCCTCATGTAATATTCTTAATCCTGCAATAATCAATATTTTTGATGTTGACATTAGACTTAGTTTCTAGTGAAGATGATTTACCATTTAATGAGCCTGGATATCAATATATCTATACAAAACTGTACAACATATAAAACTAGATTTTAGAAATATGTATGAAAGTGGTTGTGATCATGTAAGGCAAAAACAAAAAAAGGAAAATCGAATTGTATATTCTTATATAAAGCATATAAGTTGTACATTGACCCTTATATAACCTGCATTAACAATACATTTATTTATAACTATTCTGCTCTATTTTATTACATAGCCACGTTTTTCTTACAGTATAAACAACATAAGGAAAATCTCCATTTCTGCTGAAGGCTGCAGCAAAATATCACTGGTTGTAAGGGAAAAAAGATATAACTACAATTAAACATTATAGCAGTTGGTAGTAATTGTCAAAATTACCCTTACACATTTCCACTGTATGCACCTCACAGCCTTGAAGGTAATTCATGTATAGTCTGCTGTAACACTTCCAGCTGGATAGTGTGTGTGTGTGTTGTGTGTGTGTGTGTGTGTGTGTGTGTGTGTGTGTGTGTGTGTGTGTGAGAGCGAGCGGCTGCGATTGGGGAATAGCGCGTCTTGTG
>OMOW01101358.1:0-11695 GCA_900312555.1 Lamprogrammus exutus
TAAAAAAAAAAAGGGGCATTGTGAATAAACCCACTGCAAATCGCCACCAGTGACACTAAAAATACATAATGCAATAACCCAAACACACAGGGGGAGAGGTTTTTCTGTTATTTTCAAGCGTAAAACCTCAGTGTGGCCACTTAGTAAATACAGAGAATTACTATTTGGCTCATTTGCGCCTAAAAACAGTGGCAAATTCTTACTAAATTTGGCCCTAACGCCCGTAATTGAAATTCATTATACTGAAATAGTTTTGGCTGCTGTTTCTGTGGGCTTTAATTGTGGTCGGGGGAAGAAATAAAGCCATAAATTCGATAGAAAAAGATGTCACCAGCAATGTTTGCAGCCTGACACTGGTGCTCATTTAGTTGCTTTGTGTGTCACAACTCATCGATTCTGACTGATGTATGACGACTCTAAATGTGAAACTATGTGATTGAATGTGTGATGTAATTTTGACACACAAACAGGACATTTAAGAGCAATAGAGCAGAGCAAAAGAGCCACAATTCCCCAAGTGTGATCCTTATCACACCCCGAAATTAAGTATTAAGCTACTTGATAAATACAACAACTCAGTCTATCAAAGTTAAAATGATTTATGTTAGCAGAGCAAAGTCATTTGAACACGAAGCCCATCCTCCTGAAGTTAACTGCCGATTCACACAGCCCACTGTTTGGTTTTAATCAATAATTCCTTCTCCATTGTAATCAAAGCAAACTCTGACAGTCATGCTGTGGTGTTCGTCTCCTTTTTGTCATGAAATCAAACATTTTATTGGTATTGAGAGTCTGAAAAATGAGCGTGTGCATCTGTCTGTGAATTGATAGATACAGCTTTATAAAAGGACTTAAATTAAGTGAAATAAATAGAAAGGTGATGTATCCCTTGTAGATGAAACACATCTATTAACTTTTCTATGTGTAAACCATTTTAAAGGCTCAGGAGGATGCGGAGAAGCTGCGTTCAGTGGTGATGCCCATGGAGAAGGAGATTGCTGCCCTAAAAGCTAAACTCACCACAGCCGAGGACAGAGTGAAGGAACTAGAAGCCTCCAAGGTTAGTCACCTCTAAATCAATGATTCAGTTGGCAGACGAATAGTTAAGTGTGGTGCCCCGTGCATGATATTGACTCGTCATGGTGGCCATTGTTTCTGGACATCATCATGAAGGAAAGTCAATTTGATTATTATGCTCATCATATTACATGTAGAAAGCCTCTCTAGTCATAATGTGATACTAGAGACCCATAGAAAAATCCAGATCATTTTCACGTTCTTTCCCCCCAGGCATTGCCATTGCATCACAGACCATGATATAAATATATAATGGTGATTTTGTTGGCTCTTGTTTTCACAAGTAACTGTATCTTGCTCAAACCACAATGGAAAATGGTGCTTTCTTTTGTTGCTTTATTTAATCTGACGTAAACTGCAGCTTTTAGTGTTTTCTGAGGGAGATTACATATTTAGAGGATTTGTGCATTTATAAAAGGCTAACATGCGCATGTTCACCACACAGGGGAGTTAAAACACAATTGAGATGGTTGTTTCTCCTTTTCTCCTACAGGTCAAGGAACTCAATCACGTTCTGGAGGCTGAGAAGTCATGTCGTACGGACCTGGAGATGTATGTAGCTGTGTTGAACACTCAGAAGTCGGTCCTGCAGGAAGATGCGGAGAAACTACGGAAAGAGCTTCACGACGGTAGAACATCATGCTTTTTGTGAAAGCTCTTTGATAAATGGTATCATGACAACAATGATATATGATAAATTGAGTGACAGGTTAGATCTGGGTAGAGTCATAATTGAAAAGTGTCTTCAGTAGTGTTTGGGTTAGCCGTTTATCTCTCAGGACAGAAATGCTTTTTTAAATTTTTTTATAGCCATTGCTGCTCTCTGCACCAACTCAGCATTCACCTGTCTCCATTGTGTCCTATCCTTGTATTTCACTTAGTTGTTTGAGAGGTTGTCTATGCAGGGTTTTCAGTGTTATGTGAGCACGGATTCACTGGAATGTCTGAATGGTTTCATTAATGTATATGAAAATTAAAGTTCTTCTTTTTGTCCTCTCATAAAATGACTAAATTTAAATATAGTTAATTGTTTATGTAGTGTTACATACTGAATGGAAGTATACTTTGCCTCACTTTGCCTCTCTTTTAACACTTTTCTGTTAATGCTGGTTGGTTGATCAGTGTGTCACAAGCTGGAGCTGGAGCGGCAGCAGCACAACCAACTGAAACACACATGGCAGAGAGCCAACGACCAGTTCCTGGAGTCTCAGCGCCTCCTCATGAGGGACATGCAGAGGATAGAGAGTGTGCTGTCATCTGAACAGCTCCGCCAGGTGGAGGAGATGAAAAAGAAAGACCAGGTACATACACAAAACCATACATATAGTGCATATGCACCCATCTTAGTGTTGCCAATAAACACACAGGTATATGATCCTTGGAAAAATGTTTAAAAGCTATTCTTCATTAAGTGTCCGTTTAGTTAGATATGTTAACCGTTGCCCCAGAACGTGTTTTCCTATGACAGTTTACCCTGAAATGATTGTATTTTTCATGACTTGCTAATCCAGGTGCCTTCTCACATCAGTTTGCTGCTTGTGTGATGTTGCCCATGAAATTTCAATGTGAAATTATGGGGAAAGTTATGGATAAGGAAATATTACAGAGATATACGTGCGTAAAATAGTGCCCAAAGAAAATTAATTCTACAAGTTGTTACTGTTAATTGTAGCATAACACAGCTCTAATTGGTAAGATACGTTTAGCTTTCATTGTGCTGTGTATAACTTCTGTCTTTGCGCTGTTGAAGAAATGGCAAAGGGTCTGACAGGGTCCTTTCAAAGGCTTATCGACCTTGTAAGTGAACGGCAAATATCACCAAAGATGCTCCAACTTACAAAAAAACAATGTCCGTTACCTCGTTTGGACATAATTTCCCCGAAAATCATGACATTTTATAAAATCGCTTTATTACACTGGTAATAATGTTCCTGAAACTTTTCCTCTTTGTCAGGAACAGTGCTGTTTCTACACTCATGTTTTATGTCACGCAACCTTAACAATCAATCTAAGGTCTCGGTTTATTGGTGGTATGTGGTACGTATGTTTGCATGACAGATGTTGTTTGTTTCAATGCAGGAGGAGGATGAAAAAGAGCGGTTCAGCCAAGTGAAGGAGATGCAGGAAGAGGATGGGGGAGACAACACTGAACCTTTGGATGACTTATTCCTAGGCCTGAGCGTTGAGGAGGTACGAGAGTCATGTAATTTGATACGTCCCTCGGAGTAAATGCCACATTCTCTTATTGTCTCACGTCACACAGTATTCCCTTTGAGCAAAATGATCTTTAAAATGGCAACGGGATACCTTCAATTTTTGTCATTGTGTTTTCCATTTGCAGCATTGAAATTATCAAACCAAATAGAAAATGTCACTTATGAAAGGTGTGTATGCTGTTGTCGATACAGCCGCTCATGATTTGCAATGTCATTTATATGACCCTCTCTGGGACATATTATATACTTTGTACCCTTTTATTTTTCATTTTTCTTTAAAGAAATTGCTCAGTAACTGTAGCAATGGATAATGATGTAGTTATGTTACGACCCATGTGAAAAAGCTGTTTTTTCTGGTTGCCTAAAGGTTAGACGCTTTCTGTAGCGAGACCTCTCTGAAGTGCTACACACGTTTTTGTTCCCATGTATAAGTGATCTGTCAACATTGGATGGCTTTTAGTTGTTGGATGTCAGCCAATGTTGAACATGTTATGCTGAGATGAGATGAGGGAAAAGCAAATGGAGGAATTAGCTAACAGACATTTCAAAAGATGCACAGGTCCACGATTTGCAGTTGCTGGGTAAAAACTATGCACTGAAAAGCATTTAAAAAAATACCCAAACACTAATGTCTCATTCCCAAATGCCTTTGTTTTATGCGCACGTGGCTGATGACATCACATAAATGTGACAATGTGAATACGCATCTACTTGTAGACAGTCAGTGATGAAACATGTCTCCTAATGAAAGCAAAAAAAACTGGGAAGAAAAATAATTACCTGAAGAGATAAATGAGGGCTGTTTGTCCATTGATTTCTGATGTTTGGTTAACACCAAAAATGTGTGAGCCAGGAAATTATTCAACCAAAAAATTTATATAATGAACAATAGATCCAGTACATTACAGCATCCTTTTACTTACAAACAATTCTAGAATCCCTAAAATACCATATACCTAACAAATCGAACTGGTCAAATCAAGCGTTTAGTTCCTCAAAATGGAGCCACTGCACTCACAGTCACTAGGCGCCGATGGGCACCAATCAAGACACGGACTTACAGTAGTAAGTTGTAGAAAATGAGCAGGGGTCCAGTTACACATTTACCTGATAAAGATACATTGTCAGTCATGTCAAGTCAAGAATTGGGAACACGACAGTAGAGTGTGGGTAAGTTTCCTACTTTCCAGTGTGCATAGTTGTTACCCATTGCAAAGTATTTATGGATGCACAGCATGTGTGTCTTTGGATAATAACTGTTATATGGCTGTTAGTTGATTCATTCAAATATTTATTTCATTTGCTTTTCCTTCTTCTCATCTCCAAGGATCAAATACGGCCGACACTGGCTTATATCAAACAGCATGAAAGTTCTTAATTGTGGATAATAGAAGAGATTGTGGAGATTTTTTCGGACACCTTAAAGGATTAAAATTTAAAATGTGCTTGAGTGTTAGTTGGGTACGTTGCTTAAGAGATCCCTCTCTCTCTCTCTCTCATCTATATATATATAGCCCCATGCCAACCACAGCGCCCACGGGTCTATGCACTCCTTAGACACTGATGTGGCAGGGGGGCTCGTGGACCCCTACAAAGACAACCTGCGGCGAGTCCAGTCAACAGACAGCCTCGGCTCATCATTGTCTGCCCAACAGGGTCTCGGTGGCCACAACCACAAGGCTAAGTCAGCAAGCCACTTGGACGAGTCAGACTTTGGGCCCTTGGTGGGGGCCGACTGCAGCGTGACAGACACTAGTTTTGGTGATACATCATCAGTCAGCTCCATCAAGCTGACCGCAAGCCACTTCCTGCTGACTAAAGACCAGGAGAAGGCCATCAAAGCCATGACGCCTGAGCAGGAAGAGACAGCGTCACTGCTGTCCAGCATCTCTCATGCCCCTGACACTGCCTACTTACCACCGTCAGGCTACCGGCTCGTCAGTGACAGTGAATGGAACCTTCTGCAGCAAGAGGTGGATCACTGAGGCTTTTTGAACAATGTTTTAATAGGTTCAATGTACAGCTAAATGTTAAATATGGTCCAAACTAGTCAATATTTGAGTTTGGACATTCTGTTTATACCCAGTAGCAGTTTTTTTTTAGTTTGTTATTTTTAAATAGTGAATCTCGGCTGACATGGTGGAGTTCAGGTTGTTTTTCTTTTCTTTTGAATTTAATTTGTGTGGCCATCATAAAAGCATTAACGAAACAGCATTTCCTAAATGTCCTTCAATGGTAGCTTGTAATAACCAGATAACCCATCCCATAGCTGTTGGCAGTGTCACAGCTATGTTATCATCCAGGTTTCGAATAGAATTTCAAGCAAATATTTATAATATTGCTAAAAATGAGAATTAGACCTCATTTCCATTAGTTATATAAAAGCAAATAAAACTCTTGCAATGTCATGATACACAGAAATTAATATTTGTTAGAGTACAAAACATGATACACATTCCTGAGTAAATGTTGGACAGAGATGTAACAATTAACCTCTGGCCAAGAATTGTTTCCATGTCGTCAAAGTAACAGAATGTTTTGTTTTTTATTATTTCACCAAGAGCCCCACTATGTGACAGTTTTCTTTTCTTCCATGTAAAGCTACTTCAGACTCTTCTATTTATTTCTTAAAATAGTTCACGTTTGTCTTATGCTTTGCTCAACATAGCTGCCCTTTGTCCCTGGTGAATGTATTCATTCTCTGGTGTTTTCCAATGAATATCACGGCTATGTTTTTCCTCATATATGAGAATCAGAAAATTTTGGATTTCATCCTCAGCCCACTGATACCTGTCTCCTATGTTTTGACGTTGCAGCTACTCCCAAAATGGAAACAATTAAGATGTCACATGACGTAACTCTGGTCGCATTACCTTTTTTATTTGACAAATACATTTCCATCATTAGCGTACAAACCTTTTTGCGCATTTTGAAAAAATTATTTGATATTTGCGGTTTCCATCAACCACTTTCTTTTCAATATGTCAATCATTTGTATAAGAATACTTGGAAACAAAACTAATGTGTGTTTCATGAACTAATAGAAAACAAAAGCCTTATTTTAAAAGGTCTTTTTCATCATTGTTGTTTTGTCACTAGGTGAAAAATGCTGGCAGGAAGCTTGGCAGACGCTGTGATATGTGCTCCAACTATGAGAAGCAGCTCCAGGCCATCCAAGGACAGGAGGCTGAGACACGAGATCAGGTTTGTTCTTCGTGGTCACGTCATTTCCTTTTTTCTTCATTAACATTAACCCACAGGTGCTTTGTGGTATTTTATGGATTAGATCATTGATAAAGAATATTAACTAGAAGGGCTCTCATCGCTATCTCCCAGGTGAAGAAACTTCAGGTGATGCTGCGTCAGGCCAATGATCAGCTGGAGAGGACTATGTCAGAGAAACAGGAGTTGGAGGATTCCATCAAACTAGGAAATGAGGAAACCACTGCTAAGGTCTGGACACATACTGTACCGTGGATGTGTGGACAAATCCCACCTGTACATGCAGATATTAATATTGCCTATCACTATGGCTAGTGGAAACGTGCCTTTGCTCTCTGTCTGTTTCTCCATGTTCCTGAGTTCTATTCCCTGTGATCAATGTAGTACTGACTAGGAACAAATAGATTTTATATCTGTCTAACTACTGTATGTGTGCAACATCATTTGTCACAGTAATTAGAGGTGTCTGCTTGCTGGTATAATTGATCCTGGTTCCTTAATAATGTGGGGTCTTCATTGGGAATATCTACCTATACCTACCTTATATCATTAATTGATATTTCCAGTCTTTTTGCTCGAGCCTAGCGGAATATTAGATACTTGGAACAGTGACTCGGAGCTGTGGAAGGGAGAGAGCGATCAATGAATTCATGTTCATGTTCTTGACAGTAATGAACCTCCTATTTCAGATAATGACTGCCGAAGAAGGTGTTGTCTTTTCTAAAACATACTCGGTCTGGCAGCTGATGGATAAGATGGTGGTCTCACAGGCAAAGATTAGATGAAGTGATAAAGTGAGTAGTTGTGCTCATGGATTTAGAATCAGTATTGCTGTCTTCAGTGATCTGCAATACAGCAGAGAGTAGCATGTTGTTTCAATATTTCTTCAGCGTATTACACTGTCACTACAGATTTTGCCAGAGTATGATTAATATTTTTGTCAATCCCAGGCTCGTTTTAGATAGATGTCACTGCTGAAGCACTGGTCATGACTGGCAGAAACACTGTTAAGACCTCACTATTCCTCACAAGGAGTAGATTTTCAGTGTAAAAAGACATCTTGCAAGGCTCAAGCCGCAGTGATTCAGCCTCTCTGAGTGTTCATTGTGTGGGTCTCCCAAGGAGAACTTTTGGCTTTTCTCCTTCTGATACCTGCCCCCTGGTTGTTTATTCATCCATCAGCTACTCTGTACACTGTGTTCCAGGATGTGTTCACTGGCCTGTCCATCTGTTGTTTTGCATCATGTCTTTTGAGGTTTACTGGGACCTACTAATGGTTAGTTAATATATAGTAGTTCCTGAACTGCTGAGTTGGGTTAGTTAAGATCTATTGTAATAATAACAACTGTTAGAGTAGGCTCTAGAATAGGCGCTATTGTTATTAGTACAGTGCAGTTTCTACATTACAAAGCAGCCTGTTCTCAAGCCATCAATATCACCTCCAACCTTGATTAGATTTAGACTAAGTACTAGCAAAAGAGGTGTTCATCATTTATTATTGTTTGATTAAAATTTTACATTTGTTTGCACATTCACAACAATGAAGGTGTACAGTATGCACAGACATGAGTTCCATATTTGATTGTACTCTTGCCTTTCTGTCTTTTGTCTGAATGTGTGTCTTTTGTCATGCAGGTGTCAGCCCTCATGCAGAGAGTCCAGGAGTCAGAAACGCTGCTCACCACACTACAACAGGCCCTCAGTGAAGCAAAGAGAAGCACACAGGAACAGATGGTGAGTGGCGTGTTACCCCTGTGTTGATTTTTCTTGCAGACTATTTGGATCTCTTGCTCCCTCTAATGTTGCAATCTTATGTATACAACCTCTACTTCTGTTATCAGATGTGCAGCCAAGCCAAACTGTAGCATGTGGATAATACCCAGCAGCATTTTAGATTTACCTTTCCTTGCCTATATAATGGTAGCATCACTTTGCCTCTCAACTACAAATATTTGCTGACAAGATTGAGCCCTGGGCTGAAGAATTCTTCACACATACTGTAAATGGCTTAGGATTTGCAAGAATAGAGGTTATTATGCCACAAGTTGCTCAGCCACTACAGAGATCAAGTTGCCTACATCGTCAATGCAGAAATCACCATATGTATGTCTATAGTATGATATGTGCTTTTTTTAGGAATTCATTGTCTAAATTTTGAAGTTAGACAGAAAGAGGAATGTTAGGCAGAAATACCATTAACAAGTGTCAGCCAGAGTAGTGCAACACCCTGCCACTGCATGTGGCTTTGATCTAAAGAAGCAGTATAGTGTATATGAGTCTATATCGTCTGTATTCCGCCATAATTCAGGGATTGATTGATTTCATTTATTTGATCAATTAACATTCAGTATATTACAGCATTTAATCTACCAGGTTGATGCAAAAAATTCCTAAGACCTACTGCCAACCTTGCAAAATAATGGAACTGCAGTGTGAGTCAGATGGCTCTAAAAGCAGATGTTGGCCAGTGAGCCACCCTTCACCATGTGCTGATATCATGCTCCATATCACATGAGTAATAAACACACGGACACACTCTTTTTAAACAAATTGTTTTTAACTCAGGCGGTGCTGGTGCAGTCGAGGGAGCAGGTGGCAGATGAACTAAGCCGACTACAGAGAGACAACGAGAGCCTGCAGGGAAAACACAGGCTACACTTAGAACTGCAGCAACAAGAGGACTTTCAGATGCCCATGACTGTTCAAGTATGTGAAGCCTTAATTGTATCTTTCAGACATAACATAGTGGATGATTAGTTAAGGAATTGTATATAAATAATTCCTTTTTGAAATTGGTTTCGGTCAGAGCCTGGAAGCATATTGCAGTATTACAGCACATAACAGTAGTCTTACCAACCAAACACAGAAAATAACAAGGCACTTAAATATAGGTAATAATAGACATCTGGGACAGATTTATGCATTGCTTATGTGTCAGTTTACATCATTAGCTATTCAGCCCGTGTATGTTTATACCTTTTATTAAATAAAGGTGTTAAAGAGCTGATCTTTGAAACCTGACTTGGTGCTCCAGACTACCTACAAAAAATACACAAAGTGCTACATGAATCAAGCTTCACTTACGTAAGTCAGTCTCCACATTTTCCAAGTAGTGACATTTGGTTATGTTCCATGCATTCACATCTGGTATTAATGTGTTTCATTGTCTAAATTCTGTCCACATTAATATTGGACTTAACTTTTTTCCCACCTCTTAGTCAAATCAGATAAGTCAAGACAATCCTGTCAGCAAACACGGGTGACTCAAGGGTCGGGCACATGGAAGTTAATTCGGGTTCAAACAAAGTAACACTTTTGGTCCGCTCCACTCCACTTGCACTTTTACATACAGTGTGTACTACTTGCATACTTAAAAACTGTCCGAGCACTGGTGTCATCTTCAATGATAAGGGAAAAATGACACCAGGTAATTGACAAATAATCCCTGCATCCTAAGTGGTATCTCCTGTGTGGCACCATCAGCTTGTTCACAACGATTATGGCACTCCTACTGCTTTTAAGCATCCTGATGAGGCTGTCTTTCTTCACAACTGTATGCACACCTGTCAAGCAGATTCACCTTGAATTTGAGTACCTAGAAAAGTGCTTTATAAATTGAATGTATTATTATTATTATTGTGAATTCAGAATACGGCCTGTTAATGATCAATGCATTGGGAGTATATTTAAGAGTGAGCCAAATCTAGAGTGGAGGCTGAGAAGTAGTGATTATCTGATGATTTTGGCCTGTCTGATCTGACAGCAATATGTGCTCTGTGGATTTACATCTTGTATTAAAATTAATAATTTTCCTGTTCAGATACTGAATAATATCCAAATACCAAAATCTTAAGGATACAAGGGGAAACCTAGGTGTAACCAGTGTAACTCTCATAATTCATATTTGTACATAAGGTAAGTCTGAGAGCAGAGACATCACATAGTAAGACTTAATTTTCATTGTGTATGGCAAATGTTGAGTATCCTGTGATGTAATGGCAGATATTGAACATACAGATTTATAGGCTGATGTCAGCATACAGTGTTACAGTTTCCATGGGCTACATTTTCAGCAGAAGAAAGAGGAAGAGGTGGCCCTATTTCCCATTTTCCAGTCCCCACATAGATGCCTAATGTAGTTTAAATCTTTCACAGGAACTCCAAAGCCTGGTATTGCAGTTGCGGGAAGACTTGGTGGCAGTGCGGACATCTGCTGATCACCTGGAGGAGAAGTTGAAGGCTGAGATCCTGTTCCTGAAAGAGCAGATTCAGGCTGAGCAGTGTCTGAAGGAGAACCTGGAGGACACACTCCAGCTGGAGATTGAAGGCTGCAAGGAGGAGATAGGTGAGACTGAGCTGGCAAACTAAACACTGCACCCAGACTCATTAGCATAGGCAGTGATAATAAGATGAATATAATTAAAAAATATATATTAAAAAAAAAAAAAATCAAAACTTTATTACATTCTCCTCTGTTTCTGCTTTTGTTTCTTCTCTATTGGTCACTGTCATACAGACATCTTGGAAGGTATGATGAATGCTTTAAACAAACTCACCTGAACTGTGTGTGTATGTGTGTGTTAATGGCATAGCTGTCAGACTATTATTTGTAACAAGCACGGCATATAGTTGTGCTTTACTTTTCAAGTTTTAAACTTGGAATATTACTGGCATTACTAGATAATTCCCCATATGCTTTCCTACCCCACTCATTTGTCTGAGTTGCATCTCACAGAAAAATTACATCTGATCTCAAGTATGTTTGTATGTCGTCTTGTTAGAATTCTTCTTGTTTTGAGCACAGAATAAGTGCAAGTAAGCAACTCTATGATTAGAATTGTTTTCGTACTGTTGACTTAAAATAGGACTTCAACAGTGGTGGAGATTGTGTTTTTAGACCTTTTTCAATTTATGGCTAAGATTTAAAAAAAAAAAAAAACACCTTCACATCTTTGGATTACTAAAAGGTTTACCATATTTTTTAATCTACTAGGGCCACAGAAAAGACCCCACTTAGCTCCTGAATAGCTAAAATGACCGGGAATCCAAACTCCCACAGAGTCCTTTAATGTACGCGTTTTGTATGTTTGTCTTTTAGTCAAGCACTGCCTTAAAATGTGAGTCCAATGGCATTCAGGGTTTGTTATATAGAGCTTCTGCTCTGTTCAAAACAAGTCAGA
>OMOW01101359.1:0-14099 GCA_900312555.1 Lamprogrammus exutus
ATTACAGGTGAGGAGGGAAGGATGGAGAGGAGGGGATGGATGAAGAAAGCAATAAAGAGTCGAGAATGCAAACAACACGCCAAGCATCGGGTTTCTAAGGGCTTTTAGGTGTTAGGCAAGTTAGAGAGAAATGTTTTGCTTTGGCGCTCTCTGGGTGCTTTCTTGTCAGGTATCTGTTGACTTAATATTAAGATCTTTTTATAGACCCACAGCCTATGTTTCCATGTTCATGGTATAAATGTGTAATATAGTCGTATATGTCATGTGGTTGCAGGCTGGAGCTTGGCCTCTCACACACGTCCCCTCCTCCACGTTTGCCATCCCTCAAGAACTAGAGAAGAGCGTACAGATGGTGAGTTTGCTGTTTTGGGAGACAGCTACGAGGATTATCGGAATGACATCGAGGAATTGTGGCGTAACATCTTTACTTTCTTTACAGTTTGAGTTGTTCTATAATCAACACTTCAGCGGGAGGAAGTTAACCTGGCTACACTATCTCTGCACAGGTAACACAAACACATATTCAGTACTTAAAGATCAGTTGTGTAAAATTTAATGTAAAATTGCACTTGGTTAAGGCTAAGTCCTGTAACAGAAGTGTATAATTTAAGTTTTTCACCAAATTAATTCCAAACTGTCATATTCAAATAATTGTGAAATGCAATCACTGGTCTCACTATGCGTCTGTATTCCCTCTCCACAACCAGGCGAGGTGAAGATGAACTACCTGTCCAAGCCCTATGTCGCCATGGTGACCACCTATCAGATGGCCGTGCTATTGGCGTTCAACAACGGCCAGACGGTGTCCTACAAGGAGCTGCAGGACAGCACCCAGATGAACGAGAAGGAGCTGCAGAAGACCATCAAGTCCCTGCTGGACGTCAAGATGCTCAACCACGACTCAGAAAAGGTCCGAGCTCATATCTGACAATGACAAGAAGGCATTGTGTTGTGGAATCATGAATCTAAAACAGCAAAGGGGTCGCATTTTTATCAATATGCAGTTGGCCATCCACATATAATTGTCCACAGATATAACGGCTCCCTTCTTCGCTCTTAACTTCGTCTTTAGGTTTATAATGGTCAAATGTAGCGATGATGACTGGGGATTTATTGGGTTTATTGTCAGGTTCATTTTCCCTCAGCCAGCCAGTGTACTACCACTGTAGTTGAATAGCATGACCTTGTCTTTTTCAGGCAGAATTTTCATCTTAACAACTGTAGCTATGTTTCCATAATTTCCCCAAATTTGCATAAAAATAGTTGGATGGAAACATATCTAGTGCTCGGCCTGAAAGATACCCAGAGCATGGAAAGTAGATTGGGCCATATCATTCTAGGAAGCTAAATCACCTCTAACAATGTCACCAATTTCTCCCATGGCTTCTCTGTTACAAGCAGTGAGCCATAGGGTTAGGGTTAGTGTTACCCAAACCCTGGAAAATATTTTATTACTTCAATTTTCATGTCGCACATATGGTGGAAGTTGATGTATTGCCCAGTCCTAGTTAGGCTTTTCCTAATGATCTTTTATTAGGGCAGGCCCCGTTAGTATAATTAGAGACCCATTTTTGCTATAATGCATCATCTGCAGCCATATGCAGTATATTTATAAAGCAGTGTATAGCCATGTAGACTACCACAAATGTATATTTCAGATCTCTGCAGTTTGATCAGAGCAATGCATTTTCCCTCTACTCACACACAGGAGGACATCGAAACAGAGTCGACATTTTCACTAAATATGAGTTTCACCAGTAAAAGGACAAAGTTCAAGATCACAACATCCATGCAGAAAGACACACCACAGGTTCGACTAATGCTTGACCTTTTCTCTTTTGAAACTTTGCAGACTTTGCTCTCACCCTACTGCGCAGCGACTAATTTGGTATAATTTTATGTCTGCCTAATCTTTAGGAGATGGAGCAGACAAGGAGCGCCGTAGACGAGGACCGGAAAATGTATTTACAAGCTGCTATAGTGAGAATCATGAAAGCCCGCAAGGTACTCCGACACAACGCCCTCATCCAAGAGGTGGGTAGAAGTCGCCTCACTTGCGAACCTTTTGTAAATTAATTTTATATAATGCACGATGATGATGATGTAGGTCAGTGGTTGACAGTCGGACAGAGCTCAACTGGCTAAACACACCCACACCGTAGCCAGCTAGATGTGGGTAAAGCATGGAGAGAGAAAATATGAAGTTCTGTCTTACTCAAGGAACAGCATTGAGAACCACTGATGTAACCTATAAAAGTATTTGATTGTGAAAGAACAACAACCATAAGCGAATGCCTTTCTAAACATATTTGCTTCGTCGAAAAGCCTGTCTATGGACCTGAGATGGAAATTCTTATGTTATAATCTCAATGTGTACATCTTTTTTAGTTTCACAAGTTAAAATAATGTTTAAATTGCACTGTCCCTATTTATATAAACAAATATTTGGTCACTGTAAACCCACATTATTCCCAAAAATGACCGGTCATAACACCACTCTGCTTTGTTTCTCAATCCTACTCCACAGGTCATCAACCAATCCAAAGCCAGGTTCAACCCCAGTATCAGCATGATCAAGAAGTGCATCGAGGTGCTTATTGATAAACAGTACATTGAGCGGAGCCAGACCTCGGCGGACGAGTACAGCTACGTGGCGTAGGCCAGAGAGCACCTATGCGCAAACACTCGCGCCTCTGGCTGACCAGCAGACGCCGGTTTAAAACGTAAAAACATGAAAAACAGACTCATTCATCCATTTAGGTTTTTGGACTGTTGCTGTTCGGTGTGATCCACGTGCGCTGACCAAAAGCAGGACTAGTGCCTCCATCTTTGAAAACAAGAAAGGTCATCGTGTCACATCAGACAGCCAAGCGACGCCACCCAGGAGACCCTCCCCTTCCAACCCCTCCCACCCTCTGATTTTGAGCTGTTTACAACATCACCAGTGCCACGCACCTGTGCGTCAAATGACAAAAAGATCATGCTATTTGAAAAGAACGAGCTGATAAACATACTGTATTAGTCAAATTAACTGAAAACAAAGGAAAAAAGAAAGTGGGGAGCGGTAGCTGTGAGCATCAATGGCAGTGGCACATTGGTGGCTACACATTAAAAAAAACACCATTTTTCTCACATTTGCAGTTGTGTTTATTTTTCTTTCTTTTTTAAATGTACTGAATTAGGAAAGATATTGTAATAAAACTGGTATACTGACTATTGTATCTACTTTCAAATGTAAAGGAAAAAAAAATTTGAGGTGACACATGATCCTGCTGCTTGTCAAATAAATAAATAAAAACACTGAAGGGTTTTATGTAAACATTTGTCACGCGTATCCATTTTAGTACTTCCAGATATTGGTTATCAAAGAGTGAACGTTGAAATACTGTTCACACGCGTTGTCAGTCGGCTAATGTGTAGTTTTTGAAAAGGATCATATTCAGAACCAAAACAGACCAATACACAGGACATGTAGAGGTAATGTAATGCCCCTATATTCAGTGTTTCACAGGATGCAGTTGCTCTTCTCTTCAGTGGGAGTAATTGAGGTGGAAAGTGGTGTCCCGGAGCAGTAATTATCAAATACCTGATATGCAGTGGTTTGGATACACAGCCTTATCCTGCGAGGAACCCTTATCATAACTCCACAGGAGAAGGTGTCTACCTGGTATCTAGGTGGTGCAAAAGTACTTATTTAAAAGCCAGTTCCCAATGTTCATGGAATAAATACAGAAGGAACCTCATTGTTTTCTCCTTTGTTGAGCTTTAACAGAGCTTAAAGGAAACAAAATCCTGCTGTAAATCTGCAGCAGTAACTCAAGCCATTGAAAGGATTTTACTGTGGGGCTACTGCATGCAGTTTTTAACATTTAATGAAGCGTGTGTGGAGCTGACTACGAAGCAGGAACACAAGACCACAACAATGTTACGCAGGAGTTACAAAATGACTGAATGTTGTCATGTTTGAGCTTGATAACCACGACAACTCAAACGACGGCAGACACTAGACAGACAACATGGGTTCAGAAATATGAGGCCCATTGGATTAAGCATTCATGACCTCACTCCAGCTGGGAGCTGAGTCACTCGCCTTACTTTCCTTTCCTGTCTAAATGAGGACAATTTTAAAATCTGAGGCTTTATTCTATAGAGATGAAGTTTTGATTTGTCACATGATATGGCAGAGGATAATTATGTGATATGAACATGCATCTCTCATGTTCTTTTCAATTGTTCACAGAGAAAAGCTGCAGGACACATCCAGCCTCTAAAAAGTGGCCTGCATGTTGCACGATGAATTCTATTTGTAATACATTTTTGAAGACTTTTTATGAACTTTGCAAGATGCCCCAACTGGTAAAAACCATACAGTAGAACTGTGCGATACCCTCCTATCTGCAGTTTAAGTCTACTTGCTTGCGTCTTGAGTTCGATCCTGATCCGATACTTGCAGTCTACGCAATAATAGTCACTGATATCATTTCCCAGTGAATGTATGAAATGGCTCCATCTGCTGGGAAAAGCAGAAAAACTTGCTCCCTTTGCTTCATGATACCCAAGATGAAACGTATCCTCTGCATTTGCCCCCATCACAAGTAAGATTTCAACCTTGCGCCTTGCAGCTTCTCAGCACTTACCACTGATTCACTGTGGCGTTACTAGGTTGCAACATGTCCGATCACAGCATTATAATAACACCTTTCTATTTCTACATGATACAGTGAGTCTTCACTGAATTATATCCCCAGTTGGAAAATAAAGTTTACCAGAACTGTTAGTCAAAATTGCTGAACAATGAAGAAATGTTGATCATATGATGAGAACATTGTGAAGAGAAAAACACAGTGAAAGGTTTGATGATATTGTCTGGTTATAATAATGTAAACAGTGGTTAGCATACAAGACAGCACATCACAGCTGACTTTAAAATGGTTAACATTGTAATAAAAGAATATAAAATAAACATTTAAGTGTCAGTATTTCACAAGCTGCAAATTTAAAGTACTCAGCTTTTAGTATCTCAGAGGATACACAGAACTGCCATGTGTGAACTGTGGACCCATCTAAATCAGTCAGTGCTATTCTGACCACACGCATAAATCATATCAATAATCAATAATCTGATAAAGAGTTTGAAAGAAATTAAGACGCTGAATGTAGGTATCTCATTCACATTTTTACTATATATAAATAGACAGAGATGCTCACCCTGCGACATGGATGAGCAAATAATGGAAATTCACCAAGGCAAAAACAAATGCTTGGCCAATAACTGATCAAAATTGTTAATCCAGTGGTATTCCCTATTATTCCCAGTGTTTTCAAGTAAAATTTTACACATTTGTAATTGACTTGGTGGGGATTCAAACCCAGGCCTTGTGTGGGAATACACTTGAGGCAAAAGTTTTCTCTTTCTATTTGGAAATGAAATATGTTGGAAATTTAGGAGCTGAGGCTCATCAAAGTGTCATTACAGTGTCATGCCTGCAGAGGGAGCAACTCCTTTATTTTTGAGTGCATTGTGAAATCTGTTAAGATTATGTTTTGCCATGACAATGGCTATATTTACATGTACATAGACGCCAAACCTGGCTATATGAATAACCTGGCAATATACATTTGAACTGAGTTATGGAAATTGCACTATATATATATATATGCTGGTTTATACAAGGAACATGTGATTGTTAAACAGGGTTTCTGTGCTTGTTGGGCTTCAGTCCAGGTCACCTATTTCTGCGATGAATGAAGAACATTCCTCCTTACAAAGATAAACAGCAGAGCCCCTGACTCATAGCAGTGTGTCGGGGGAGAGAGAAAGAGCAACGCACACTGGTTGCCGTCAGGAGGCCAGTGATGTCATGGTGATGTCAGTGCCTCTAATTGTAAATTGCACTCATAGCCTTGCTGCCGGCTGTGGTAACATTTCAGTCAGAAAGAACGCGCTGAAGGGACAGTTTCTCTTGGAAGAGCTGGGAGTAAACATGGCTGTAACTGGGGATGAAACAGAAACAGGTATGTCTGCTATCATATTTCTCACTGCTGGATGTTAAAACTGGGTTTCCTGACGTTGTTTTTCATTTGAATTACTCATTTATGGAAGTGTTAAGTTTATGTCAGCTCTGAATATAACAATTGATATGGGGAAATTCATTTCATTTGTCTTCATTCGATTAAAGGAATGATAAACATGAGCTTGGCTTTATATAAATTGCTTGATACTTAGTCTGTTTTTTCTGAGATTTTTAAAACCACTTTTAAAAGCACAACAATTCCCCAAATAACTTCATGAAAAGGCTGTTGTAAAGTGGCAATGGAGCACTTTCTAGAATTATCAGTCACATTATTGTCCGTAGTCAGATTTTTAGCTTTTTGCAACAATCTTATTTTGAAAGGAAACGTTTTTTCAGTGTCTGCCACCCCTCCTCCCCCCCTGTGTGAGACGCCTCAGTGCTCTGCCCACTCGCATAGCAGCAGTAGCTGACATCACCGCTTTTCCTGGAACAAGCCCCCAACGGTGACATGTAAATGTGAACCAGTGAACCAGTGAACAAGACGAACGCTGACGTCAGTCCCTGGCCGTGCTGCTATTATATGTGCACTTGCCCTTCTGATGGCAACACGTCACAGCATTAATCATTGGTGTACACGATTGAGTACATGATATGCAGGCTGGGGGAGGAAGATAAGAACGGTGTCGTCTTTCACTGTGTATTCTTTCGCTTCATTTGATGAGAGCTTGTTACAAGGGTCCTTTTCAGGGAAGAAGTTGAGAGTAAAATGTTAGATTTTAATACTACTGTAAGTAACAAATATTGGATTTAAATACTAAGTAATATTCAATTGCCAAATTTATATCTATATCTAGTTTATCAAACTACAACTGTTTGCATCTGGAACACTAAAGGAACCATTGAGAACCACTGATTCAGCAGAACAAAGGTTATACTGTGTGTGAAAGCGTGAAGACTTACATGGTTATTTATGCAGATATTTATACCACAAATACTTATGGACAAGGATATGGACTGTTAGTATATTTTTGCGATGAAATCAGTTAAAAATACCCAAAGGATCATGTATTGCAAGGTTTGAGGCATCACATTCACACCATGCCACACTGACATCTTGCCTTCATGTTTTGCGTCTCCCCAGGACCTGCAGGCACAGGTGGCTGCTCTGGCTACCAGCCACGCAAGCCCAGCTCCAGCCTGGCTCAAGATGGGGTGATGGCCAGCATTCAGTGCTCCCAGCAGCTTGCAGAGGAGGCAACAAAAAGGAAGGAGCTCCGCCTGATGAAGAACAGGTAGACAGGAACCAGACAGTGAGCATTACAAATACACAGGCCCGATTTACTGTAACTCGGTGTATTGTGTCAGAGCTTCCATCCCATCTGCCAGGTGTCCTTCCTGCTGTGTAACACAATAATAACTACCAAATGATAATGCTGTAAATAACTGCAAGTAATAATAAGAGGCCCCAGCCTATCATTATTCCGCTGTGTGATTCTCCACCCTGGGTATCTAATTCTTAGGTTGTCTGTCCATTAGCTGCTCTATTATGTATGATTGCAGGGATTGTCTGACATAACTGTGTTAGGATTTGTGTTTGAGAATAGGTCAGTTCGGTTTGGTGGTGGGCATGATTCATTTGTCCCTGCTTATAAGTTGCTTTTTGCTTTCTTTCTGTTACAGTCTGTTTACTATAAACAACCTCGTGTCACACCATCGATTGCATTCTCATGATCATGTGACTCAGATCAGTCATCACATTTTTGTCCTTTTGAGATTTCATTTTTCCTTGGTCTCGGTTGTATTTGGTTGGTTGTTATCTGAGACCGAGGCATGACCGAGGCTCCTTTTCCACGGTGACTTATTGTTGGTTATTATCATCGTTGCTTTCAGGGAGGCCGCTCGGCAGTGTCGACGAAAGAAGAAGGAATACGTCAAATGCCTTGAAAACCGTGTGGCTGTGCTGGAGAATCAAAACAGGACTCTCATCGAGGAGCTTAAAGCATTAAAAGACATCTATCAACACAAAGTGGAGTGATTTCTGTGACTATGGGGATTGTTGAGATTGTGTGCATTGCACGCTACTTCTAAAGGATGAATTGAGGACTCTATTTTTTTACACACACATAAATAACACTCCTTGTCCACGTTGTTATTTGTGTTTACACAATGGTGTCAATGTTTCTGGCTCTGGATACCCATGAAACACCACATTCAGTGATATTATCAGTGAATATGAGGAGCTTCTGTCACTTTGCACACAAAGGCTGTTAAAACACGGATATTGGGGTTGGACTCTAGCCTAGTGACAAAGTACAGCACTTAAACAAATTGCAAAGTGGACCGTCAGAACAGGACTGTCTCAAATACCTTTGCTGTTGCCATCAACACAGCAAAGTATTACATTCCTCTGTTGTCACTTTATAATTTGGCCGTATTAAATGACAGCACCAATCGATTGCTTTTGTGGCGTCATATTCAGGGAAGTGGTGCTAGAAACCACACATTCAAAGACAGCATCCTCGTTTCAGGTAATAATATCTGAATTTTTTAATTAAAAAAAAAAGATAATAATAGCAGCATAGCAAAATCTCTGAAGTTCACCTATACTGCATTTATCATCCATCTTCACAATTTGGTGCAGAGACGGATGATGACTAATCTCCTGTGATATGAATATTTATTTGACAGACAGAACGTGCGCTGCATTTTTGTAGATTTGCGTGAATGTTTTGAATATTCTGTGTAGTTTAGTCAGTGTCACAGAATGCAAGTAATACACATGTTCAAATTACATGAACTTACTTTCAAAGTAGCCTCAATGTACATGGCTAAATTCAGAAATAGTTTACATATATAATTAATGTACTCATTTAGTTTTGTCGGGATGAAATGGGAAATTATGTTGTGTTATGTTACATATGTTAGTGAGTTGTTTCTTACTTGTGCTTTATTGATATAGATTAATGTTTTTAAAATGTATTTGCTTTAATAAAGTGCTTGTCATAATAAAGTCAATTTCTCTGTGCTCTGAATGCTCTTTGCATGCAAAAAGAAAGCTGGAAAACAAACAAACAATAAACAAATAAATAGAAAAATTAATATGAACAACTACCTAACAGTGGCAAGGCCTTATGGTCTGGTAGTTTCTGGGGAAATTTTATAAATCATAGATAATACCAAAATAAATGAGCGTGGTCTTGTTACTTGATCTCTATGCGCACATATTGTATTCTGTTAACCAGAAAGATCGTGACACAATTGGGCTATAACATCAAGAGAAACCTTTGTACAATAACTCATTTCTGATTAGCTTGGGTTTGATATGGAGGACAAAGATATCAGAACCCTTCAATGCGGAATTAATCAGGCGAGCAATGACGCTAAAGTATTATTTTGAGTGTATTTCCTGGCGTGATAGAGCATTTATCACCATATTGAGTCTAAACCTTGGAGTGTGCTCGCAGAACATGATGTGTTGTACTTTCAGTGTGCCGACTGGACGGTGCCACTCGGTCAATAACAAAGCGATTTTTGGATTGCAGACACATTGTGAAAAGGACATATTGTTACTACACGGTGCATTGTAATAATGCATTTTGCCATAAATCACATCCTGTGGAATGTGGATGGTGCAAAAAAAAAAGAAGGAAGGTTTGATTCAGTTTTCAGTGATGGAAGATTCTGACTTAGTCAATTACAATTTTGTTCCAGAATTAAAACAACAGTGCACAAATACTGTATGTTGCGCATGACACGGTTAAAATCACAAATCATTGTGTTGTGAGATTGACACTGATATATATGAATGAATCAATGATGAGCACTACTACACTCATACATTATACATACATTATAAAACTGCTTTTACATGGAACATCCCAATTACACATGTTGAAGCTGTCTACATTATTCTGTATTAGAGTTCCCTGCTCTCACACTCCTGTGTGCAGTTGGGGAGATTTTATGGAAGCAAAACAGCTGAACAAAGAATCCAGTGCTGCTGTGATTTGCCCTGCACCTGGTCCTATTGTGAAACTGACCGTCTTCCTGTCCAGTCTATTACAAAACAGTCAACTTCCACCCTGATAGACACAATGCTACACTTTGGAATGTGTTGGAAGGGAACAGGAAATAGGATTTGGGTTAAACAGTGTAGTCGATCCAGAGTCTACATCCAATAGAATTCTTTTTACTAAAATCTGTAGTGTATTGGTATTGTGTCATTACCTTTTAAAATTAAGCTCTTTATTAAACAATGTATTCATAACAGTGTACTGGAGGTGTACATTAAAGATTAAAAGACTGATTGTCTTTCACATTATTGCAGAAAAATATATCTGATTACTAAATACATTTTGTTGAAATATGTACCAGTTATGTTAATTCTCAACGGGCCTCTGTTGACAAGTGCAATTCAACTGCCAACCAGCAGGGTGCACCAGCACCATGCCTGTGCCTGCGATTTTCACAAAGTATCTTTCATACATTCTTCAGTCTGTATCCTTTTCAGTGCTAGTCTGTCACATTAACATTCCCCGTCTTTCATGTTAAGGAAACATCTCAAGGGATTCGATTGTTTCCACAGGATTCCACTTCGTTTACCCTAACCACTGCTAATCTGATTTAATCCTGTATTCTAACCTTGATTTAGTGCCATCGTCAGAAAAAGCCTTTTATTGAAGTGTAATGATGAGCAGAGAATGGCAGATATTCTGTTTTGGTCCATTACAACTCCAAAACCAGGGATATCCTAGAGTTGTAGTTTTAGCTAAAGTTAATATATCTTTTAAGAAAATAGCAACTGTGACATATGTTACTTTGTCTTTTTTGTAATTTATAAAACTGACAAAATATAATCTAGCACGAATCTAAATTATTCGGTCTATGATGACCAGTACAATATATCATTAAACTAATAAGTATTAATTTTTATTTTATTCACCCGGGGGACTGCCATAATCGTCTGTTGATTACACAGCCGTAACCACCCAGTTGAACCGGAACCTCTTCGACCACAGCCAGTGGCAGATTTGTTAAAATGCGTTCAGGTTAATCGGAAATATAGCAATTTTGACTTGGATACGCGCACGAGTACTCTACAATGTGTAAAATGAGTATGGAAAATGGCAGGAAACCAAGTCAATTCCTCACGCTTCAAACAAACATTTTTAATAATTATTATGTGGCAGTTTGAACTTTACTTAATGGCATTATTTTTTTTAAATGTACACGATTGAGTTGTTTTACCTTCCTATTAATTCAGTGTTATTAAAAACAATTCACTTTTTTGTCACTAAATTGATTAAAACGTCAATATCCTGGAATACCTCCCCCCCTCTCCCTTCCCCCAAAGTATCAGCCTCTTTCTGAATTGCGTTGTCTGACTTCTGTGTTTACATGGAGTACGTGAATGCAACATTACAACGGATGTAGCAGCAGTGGTCTCTACAGTGTATCGGCAACCATGTAGCACTGAGGGAAAACACTTTTCCCCATCTGATATAACATGTCGGAATATTTCTCTATGTCGTCATAAAGTATTATATTATCAACATGTATTTGTGTAGAGAATTGAACGATTAAATTAGAGTAATAAGGCCAGGGAGTCGAGAGTGAAACCGAAGCCTGTTTTACAGAGACTATCTGCCCTCGCCTGGAGGTTTGGACGGGGACGAGTAACATAGGACCGCTGTTCTGGTTTATCAGCCTACCAAATTTACCAAATTTCAAATGATTCTGCTTACCCAGCTTAGCGTGTCTTAGAACCGGGGAAGGGCGTGTAACGATAACGGATACCGGGGCTAGTTTAGAGTTTTGCACCAGCTGTCCGTCCGCGTTACCGCCCCATTTTTCTCTTCTAACGTTATCAGTAGAAAGGTAGAGGGGTTAATATACGGTATTGTTGGGAAATATCACCTAAACTACTTTCCACCATGGGAAATACAACCTCCTGCTGCGTGTCGTCAAGCCCCAAACACCGGAGGAACAACCATTCCAGGTTGGAGCCGTACCGACCGGAGCCGGAGCTGAGCCGGGAGGACACGGGCTGCAACCTCCAGCACATCAGCGACAGGGAAAATATAGACGGTAAGATGGAGATAACGGATTATCATTGCTGTTATGGAAAGTAGTGATGGATTTGTAATAGTGATTTATGTATGCGTAAACGTATCGAATTATGTAGACTGTAGTAAACAAATAATGAGTGTGCAACATCTGTGGAAATGACCCACCCACCCAGCTTTCCTTTTCATTGGACTAAGCCAACCAGCATATTGGAACCAGAGATCTGTGGTTTCCATAGATCAGCGGTATCACGGTGCCAAGGGGTCCCCAAAATGTGGGGCAGTTGAGATTCTAATGTTGGTAGGCTTCACTTTGTCATATGATCTCACATTTCACATTTGTCCCCTTTCCTTAGTATTTAAAGGCTTGAACTAAATCTCTGAGATCTCAGGTTTACAGCAATTGTGCAGGGCTCCTTTACATACATTTTGGGAATCCCTTACTTTCAGCATGCTTAGTGTGAATATTGATTTGTTTGGTGTGTGTGTGCATGTGTGGCACTTTGAATGAATCATCTGAGAGAGGCAGGATTGATGTGTGACTTTTGAACTTGCCTCATGGTCACCATGTGTCTGTGTGTGAAGTTGGGACTACACATTGAATGGCAAGTGTGAATATGTGTCCTAGTGGGAGGTGATGTGATAATGATGGACTGTTTACTGCCGGTTGTCCATTCACCTCCTCTGGGGAGCTGAATAAGAAATGACCAGCAACACATTTCAACCCTAATTAACACCAGCATACTCACATGGCATGTCAGAGCAGAGGGCCCACAGAGTTTCCCATCCGCTTCAGCAGATTGTAGAGAGTGCTCTGGTATGTCTAAGGTAGCTACTGCACGACATTTCAGGAATAAAATACTTTAAAAGTGCCAAATGTCCTCTCTAAACAACTTTAAAAATATGCTAAAATCATCTTTGACAGAACAATGTCATCCTTTTTCTGTCATTATTTTTCAAATGATAATCTGTAGTCCCAGATTTAGTATGTTTTGTGTGTTGGACCCATTTGTTCTATTTCTGAATGGTTTTTTGTGTTGTCGACACGTCCGTGTTCTTATTTGTGTGAGTGTGTGTGTAACTTTTGTAATCACTTGCTGTCATTTTGACCAGCACACCCTGGAAGAAGAGATACCGTATCTCAATGGGACTTTCCTGGATTACTTACTGTGGCTGTTATCATATTCACACAGCTACTAAATAAGAAATTCAATTTGTTCTGTCCCCACTGTGATCTGCCAAAATCTTTGGAGCACAAATTTTGCACCAATGTCTAAGGAAGACTAAAGTCCATCTAAAAGGATGAGGGAATGCAGGAGAGTAAAACATCCCAGTATGCCATTGGCAAGGTTTAAACATTGACATCATGTTTTAAGACCATTCAGCCAAAAATGAATCATGTAAACATTAATTGAACTCTTGAGAAACTGAGCTGAGTGAAGTAACTATAGGCCATTGTCCCAACATTTTGTCCATCTGGCCAAAAAACAAAACAACATTTTGTCTTCTGATTGCCACCAGCACTGCTTGATTGAGTGCTTTCTATTTCGAAACACCAAACCTGGAAATGAAACACAATACCTCATGTCCTACATAACCACTAAGTTGCAACATCTCTTTCTATTACAGTTTTATGAATTACGTCTTTATTGACTCACCCCAAAAATTCATCTCAAGCCAGCGTAAAAATATTTTAGAAATATTTGATGGTTTTTTTTAAAATTTGATTCCATTTTCCATTACACATATTCCAGCTCGCAACTTCAAATTGTGCAAAACACCGGTCAGTGGAAACCCCACCACTGACTGTGTGAGAGACTCATAACCACACACACCTCCATTTTCTCCCACCCCATCAGATGGTTGTTTTTGTTTTATTAGAGTAGTGTCTGGGTCAGTTTGGTGTGACTCAGACAAAGCTGTCAGCAGTGCTCTCGGTCTCAATTGTGTTGCTGTGTTTTGTCCAATTGTCTTCGTGATGTCCCAAAGAGCGACCATCAAAAAGTCCTTTCAGATAAAG
>OMOW01101360.1:0-10712 GCA_900312555.1 Lamprogrammus exutus
TCTACACTCTTTCCCTACACGACGCTCTTCCGATCTAAGAGCAATGCGAGGTTGTATAAATATGTTCAAAGGTTATTTTTGTAAGCCCAAAGTTTTACAGTGTTTTTAAAAAGGGGTTTGAATGTATATTGTTGGATACTAAAACCAGTGTGGACGATAAGCTTGTAAGAACGTGAATTGTTTGGGGGGGAGGGGATGGGATGGGGGGGGGGAGAATTGATGTCAACCAAAAAAACTAAATAAAAAGCGACACTGAGTCTGTGGAGCGCGACCCCCTGCCCCCCCTCCTCCCCTCACACGCGAGGTTCTCGTCGCAAACTAATTTCCTCGTTGCTGACCTGACGAGATTTGAGAATTCTATATTTATAGTGAAGATTTTAATAATTTTCCTTGTGGAGCTGTTTAGTTGAGAGGATGTAGGATGTTCTTCCTCACACACGGCGAATTGTTGAGCAGTCTGGGTTTTGTTTTTTAATCTGTATATTTTGTTTACCTTTTTTGTTTTGTTCTACAGCCACCATTGCGTGCTATGCTCAAATCTGACAGTCGTGTTCTTTTTGACATCGTTTCCTCCACATTAGAAGAGAAATGCTCAGAATTCGGTTTCTGTGACCCAGCTGACCCAGTATATACAATATCTATCTATCTATTTTTTATCATGTACGTACACTGACATTTCTGTGAGAGCAGAATATTCGCCATCTGCCACGTTAACATGGGATACTTCGAGTTGCATGGGACTGGAACTGTTGCATGTAAATGGCAAAATCCATTTTACCAAATCTGTGCATTATTTTAACTCCGTTTCTGTTGTTCTGGTATTTTGATCTGTTTTAGTTTTTATTGTTTTAATGTTTTGCTCTTCTTCTTTCTTTTTTTTTTGAGAGGAGAGCCCTAAGGCTGTGTGACAGTGCAATCTGGATAGAAAGAAAATCAGATTTTAAGTTAGGTTATTATTATTATATTATTATTATTATTATTATTATTATTATTATTATTAATTTTCGTTTTTGCACCGTTTGAATAAATTCTTGTTGTATTTCAAGAATGTCCCGTGTTCTCTCTGGTGTTTCATATTTAAAAAAGGCTTACAAAAGCTGCAGAAACATGATCGCTGACATGTGATAGATTCCATAAAATTATAATTAAATGACAAAACGCATTTCTGTAGTGACATTATTCATCCAAAATGCACATAATGATGTCATAATGCTTTGCACATTTACATTTTATTCTTGGTGACTAATTCTAAAAGAGTCAATGTGTGTATTGTCATAAGGTTTTGTCGTGACTCTGTCCTGTAATGGGATGAAATCATCTGCTGAAGAGCCTCTGAGCAAGGCATTGAATCCCACCAAGGCCACTGTCAAGTAAGGATCATGACATTAAGCTGGAGCTGCACATATATCTATATATAGAATCATCTTAAACCTCTCAGTGAAACAAATAGATTAGAAAATAGATCAAAAATGGAAACCGAGTTTAGCCAAATATTCCATTGTTGATGCCTGTTTGTCGTTGTGTCAGTCTGTGACAGCCTCACCTTGTTGCATTATACATTGTTGAATAACTCCAGCTCAGATGATGCAAGGTCTTGTGTCTGGGACTGTTTTATGTATCAGAGAAATCGGAGACCCTTATATAATATTGAACGGTTTCCCATGTGGTAAAAAATCCAGACCTCTCTATTATCGTTCACAAGGACACAGTCTCCCCACCTGTTCAGCAGGACAAACTGGAGCTCCGGATTATTCAGACTTTCCCTTTACTCACTGGAAGGAATTTCCTCTGAAAATTTGGCCTGCTGCATATGTCTGCAAGGAGTTATTGGTGGTTTCTTTCCATGAGTTTGGATGAAAGGGAAGAGGAGCCGATCTCTGCACAGACTCGGCATAAGGATCACCAAAAGGTACTGCTGAACCAAAACCTGATGAAATAACTTGATTTCTTTTTGCAGAAGGGTTTAAATGTATTCATGATATTAATGTTGGATGACTTGCTCAGCTCCTTGCCTCAATTCAATTATTTGGCAATAATTTGCCTGATTTTCTCATCATGAAAAGCAAGCTCGACTCATTCATTTTAATCACATTTGCATGACTTATTACATTTAATGATTGAACATTTAGAAAACCAACCAATCAAATACAGAATATGTGATTTAGATTTCTATATTTGATTAGTTGATTTGTTGCTTTTTTCACAGTTTTGCCACTTGAATGAATTCTAATGGTTAGCACTGTTGCCTCCCAGCATGAAGGTGCTGGGTTTGAATCCAGCTGGGGGCGTTTCTTTGTGAAGGTTTCATGGTCTCCCTCTGTCCGCCCAAACCAAAGACATGCAGCTTAGGTGATTTGACAACTCTAAATTGCCCATTGGTGTGAATGTGAGTGTCAGAGAGGTCAAATCTATATGTGGACAGCTGACTTGTCAGGTAGAGTTAACAGAGAAAACAACAACAATCACATGCTTAAACCCAAGTTTTGTGTCCGCTTTATCTGGTTTGCTGACTTGTACAAGTCAAAGTGATACATAAGCATTTTCACCAATGACCTAATTTGATATGAGGGAGCCTATTTGACAACTGTGCTGTGAGATAGGATGTGACATGGTTTTGGTGCTGGTGGTTGTGTTCAGGAGGTTTAGTGAAGCTGAACTGAAGTTAAACTAACATTAACATGAATGGAAATCTGTTTATTTTTTGGAATTTAAAACCCAACAGCTGCCTACCGGCTGTCCTTCCTCTCTAATCGATGGAAAATGATGATGCAGAGGGTCAATGTGGAGCCAGAGGCAGCACGCA
This sequence comes from Lamprogrammus exutus, assembly GCA_900312555.1. NCBI lineage: Eukaryota > Metazoa > Chordata > Actinopteri > Ophidiiformes > Ophidiidae > Lamprogrammus > Lamprogrammus exutus. Next base: position 2,804 of record OMOW01101360.1, read on the forward strand.
AACTTCCAGTTTGTCATACTGAAACTGCTTGAGCAGACAACAGAGCTTCCAGTTTTGAGTGGTTTTCAATGAGAATTTTCACTTCTGTGAAAATACCTCCCGATTTCACAACTTTAAACCAAGGTCCTATCAATTTGTGTCCATGTTTGTGAGTCCCCATGTCTCACACTCGCCAACATGCGGTTACAATCAAAGATGCTGACATAGGATTTTTAGAAATAGTCCATATTTGGAAATTTCCCCATCGTGGGACAAATAAAGGCTTATCTTATCTTATTTCACAACAAGTGAAATATGTCATAACATTCCACCAATCGTGTGCCCTCACGAGACGAACATATTTTTTTATTGTTATGTTTTATGGTTTTTAATGTTTATTATGCTTTGCCACTAGTCATAATAGATTATGTGCTGGGTGTTTTCTGACCCTTTGGGGGCTTTTTAAAGCTGAAACTAAATAATATAACATGAAAGGTCACCAAAAATGCAAACAATTGAAAATAAATTATAATAATAAAATAATAAAAATAAACAGAATATGAAACAAATAATAATAATAAATAATATGATTACGATATAATAAATGATAAGATATTGAACTAAAATTAAACTTCATGAAAAGTTTAATTTAGTGTATTAGTGTAGTGTTGGTGGTGAGTTCGTGTCGTTTAGTGAAGCTGGGAATTCCAGCAATCCTCCTGTGTGCCAAATACTGAGACATAAGATGACCTCTTTGCACTGGTTTATGGTTTATGGTGAAACGATGCAGTTAGATGGGACTTAATGCACAATTTCATGAATATATTGTTAGTGGTGAGTTCAGGGGGTTTAGTGAAGTCGGGAATTCCAAACATCTTCACGCTGTGCCAACTTCTACTGAGAGGAAGTAAAGCGACCTCCCACTCGTGGTTTGGTAGCCCCGTTTTGGGATTCTCCAGGCGTACTGGCCCTTTAAGAGGCTCCACTGCTGCACTTGGGTTTTTTCACCAGTGTGTGCGTGTGTTTCACTATGGCGAAGGAATAAACAAATAGAAAGCAGCGGTAACGATGAACACATCGTTCCGCTGGTAGTGACTAAGTTAACATTCATAGTTCACTGACTGCCGGTGAATTTTCCGCGGGGTGTACGCGTTTTTGATTCAGGACGCGGATGCTGTCAGCGATGAAAAGAGCGAAACTAGTTTGCTTGTCCACACTGAACACCTCTATTGTAGCAGCCGGTGACACGGGCTAGCCGTACCGGACCCGATATTCATCTTTTCACCGCTTATTCGGCTACAAATGGCTCTCCGTACGCCTTTTCGCCGCGAATAACCCACCACATTCTACATTTTTTTTTTTGGCGTTTTGTTTCGCTCGAATTTTTCCGTACAAGTCGAGTTAAGCAGTCGTGAAAATGTTGACAGGATCTAAAACCACGTTCAAAGTGAGGCAGATGCTCCCAGATATTAAGGTAAGGGCATATTTGTTAGCCTCTCAACTTGTTTTGGCTTTGTTTGTATCGTGTTTACACTGTGTAAAGAGTGAGCTGCTAATTTGGACATTTCTAACGCTGTATGTATGAAGTATTCACAATAATGGCAGTTTTCCCTCGGAAACACAACAATTAGTCTACATTTCGGTGTTTGGTTGTGGCTCTAAAAGCTAGTTCTCGTCCTGTGTGTGTCCTTTTAACAGCAATTTTAGCCCCACGTCCTCTCAAACAGTAGCCAAAGCTTCAGCATGAGTGGTGTGTATTTAAGAGATAAAACCACGATAAGAAATCAATCACAGAGCTGTTGTAACACATCCACGCTCCTCATATAAGTAAAAAGCCTGGAAGCCAGAGAGCAATTATAACACAGCAAACTGCATACTCTTAATTTACTATGCAGAGTTATAATTAATACGGTGGGTTCAAGTAGTTTGCAGCAGGACCACCAGAGAACCCCTGTTAGAGGTCGTTGACTGTCTTGTGTTATTTTTGCTCACAACTCAGGACAGCAGCTTCACCAGGGGACATTGGGCTTTGTGTGGCTGCTGCTTCCTCCTGTCTTGACAACAGCAGATACATAATGTCACCTTTCTGAGTGGGATCACTGGCTTCCTGCAAGGTTCAGTGAAGGCTTGGTGACTCTTAATCACTTCACGTAGCAGGGGGCTCGGGGTTGCTACAGAGTGGATTCTGTTTGCAAAGACAAATGGTGTAGACCAGGCGGGTTTTCACCTCTGGAGAACATTTTTAGTCAGTTCCATCTGCTGTGATTAAACTGTCCAAGATCACATCCGTGGGCTACTGCACTTCAGAGGATCACAGAGGTGCTGTCCTGGTTCTGTAACATACGAAAGGATCGAGGCAAGGGGGGACTCATTAGTGTGATGGACGCCACAAAGCAGCGTGCACAGCCAGTGTGACTCTGTACAGACTTGCGTGTTCCTCTGGTCTGCTGGCGTCTTTGTGTTGCCTGGCTTTTTTTCTCTCCCTGGTTATTTTCAGCAGCCGCAGGGGAAACGCTAACAGATGCCTCTTTACTCTACCCTCCGGCGCTGCTTGCATGTGGAGTGGGGTGGGGTTGGGGGGTGATGTGCATAGCACAACATCTGGCTGTCGCCATGGTGACAGCAGTCGGGAGGTGGGGGGCTTTTGAATTTGATTACCTCGGAATGAGACGTGCGGAATTCATCACAGTCCCTCGCCACTGGAATCCCAAATGGCCCAGTATGGGCAATGTGGCTGTGCCGAAGATATGGTAAAATGGAGGGTGGAATGGTGGTAGGCTGTGTAGATGATATGCATAGTCCACCCACACACACACTCTTAAGGGTTTAACTTCCAAGAGCATGTGCTGAATCCAATCATTGGCTGAATTTGGGCACGATTGCTTTGGTTTTTGCATCTTTCCATTTTACTGGAAATGTGTGGACTGCGAATCCAAGAGGTATAATGTAAACAGTGGTTGTACATAAAGAATAAATAAGGATGGGCAGACATATATCTTGACAGGATAACCAGGCTCATTCCAGCTTCCCCTGTTTCACTCTATCTGCACCTCCCAGCCAGCTTTGAAGCAGCCAGCATGAAAGGCTCGCAGCACAAAGCTCCACAGAAGGGGAAAATGCCAGAGCAGGATTCATCTGAGCCCTATTCAGAGTGGCTACAGATCCAGGCTTGATAGGCAGGGGCCAAAACGGTACATACGCTCCCCCCCGCTCCCACCCGCTCCCACGGGACCCAGACGTCATGTTCAGTAGCAGCCATTGAGCTGCAGAAGCTTCCACCACTGAAACAGAGCAGAACAATGAGCTCTTCTCAGTGCTTGGTACAGATTTATGTCCCTGTTTAGAGAGTGTATCGATCTGGCATTGGGTGATAATTAACCAGGGGCACTGTTCACTGGGAAAGGGGTGGGTCTCAAGAGGTGCTTGTCTGTTCGAGTGTGTGCCGCCACTCTGATAACCTTGCTCATGAGAGCTGAGCTGTCAGAGTGAGTGACTGTTGGAGCACAAATTGCATTTTAAACAGGGGAAGATTAAGTGCCAGGGAGAATGTTCACTGTTAAATCTAAAACTAAACGAGCAATTTAGGTGACTCTGATGTGCAGTGCCGTACATTTAATGAAAGTAAGAGTTGCAAAAGACATAAATATGCCACAGAGACCGAGAGGAGGACGCTTTGTGGGGGCGTAGTGCTATTTGTGGACGCATTGGTCTTTAACCTGCAGGCCTCGTTCACAGGCGTCAGGTGACCGTTGATCCTTCCTGTAGCGACACCACAGTGCATCACGACACAAACATCTCTCAGCGCCGCACAAACGAGCATTAACAGGACGGGATAATGAAGATGGAAATATGTTAAGAGGCAGCAAATTGCATTATCATTCAGAGGGGAAACCATTAAAACAGCCTGTTAACCATCCATCTGTTGCAGCTCGAGTCTAGAGCAGGGGTGTTATAATGGATGACGGCGAGGCATTGCCGCCACTGCCGTAAATATTCCCTCACCAAGGCAATCGCGATGGAAGCATTCTGAGTAAGAAATAAGAGAGAAACTGTGACATTTATGGCAATGGCTGAAGGCCTCGCAGAGAAAGGGGTTAAAAGTCGCCTATTCAAACTGAAGTGATGTAAAATCTTTCGCATTAAATATTAACCGCGATGATTCCCACTTCATGAAATATTCACGTGCTCCCGTGCTGGAATTCAAGCCAGTTGTTACGTTATGTTTATATGTGTATGTGTGTTGGATAGATTTCCACTGAGAATCGCGTTCCTCTGTGAAGTGCTGCCTACATGGAAGGCTGTTTTCCTTCTGCTGCCTTGCCCCTGGGCTTCTGATCTCAGTTCATGAATCTGTTTGATGTCAGCTCTTTTGTTTCTGTTGTGTAGAGTGAAAATATATGACATCATTACAGGTGTGTTACACAAGGAATGTGGCTAATAAGGGTGGAGGAGAAAGAAATCGTCTCGGTTTCAAATCGTGAATCTTGAGACAAACGATTCTTGAATTGTCACACCGGTCAAAAGTCGATTCGCAAAACAGTTACATGCACGGTTAAAATGTTCACCTGAATATGTCGTATTGCAAAGCTGCGGGTGAACACACAGAACGTTTGCACAGTACCTCAGGTGGGTCCGTTATTATTTCCTATGAAGATTTATCCAGACACCATGGCTGACTCCTCAGAAATGTCAACACAAAAGAAGAGGCTAAACAAACAGGACAGCTAACCGACCCAGACATTCATCCGATCGCTTCACAAATAGAACTTTCACCACATCCGATCAGACTGAAAATCACTCGGTCAGGTCAGGTACGACCAAATCCAAACTAAATACATCAAAGTCAGTCCTGTTTAGCAAACCTACATCATATCCTCATTTTTCTTCAAGCCACTTCACAATGACTGCTTCCATTCACGAGAGGAAATGAAAAGCACAAAACAAATAAACAGACTCTGACCCTTCAAGTGCAGCGAACAGTGGCTAAAAGCTAATGCTTCTTTCACAAAGCCCCAGGGACAGCGTAACTCACTCGCCTCCAAAAACAGGCTCAGTCTTGTTCCTCTTAACAACCGGGACTAAATATCTGCAATATGTGGCTTATGTGGTTTTAGGACTGCATTGCAAACTGTCCCTGTTCTGAAACAATTCAGTCTTGTTTGTAGCTTGAAAGTATGTGCGCTTGAGACAAAAACATTACAAAAGGGAGAAGACGCTTCAACTTCGAGAAGAAAGTTAAGTCTTCAAACAAGTGATGTTGTCTCACCGCGTTGTCAGTTTTTACGTTTGTTACACGTAAAACAGAGAGAGGTGAAAATTGAAGACGCAATATGAGATTGCGATTTCATGTTCGCTCTCCTCGCTTGTGAGTTTGGCCCGTCTCATGGGGGAAGAGAGGTTCGTACCAAACCCAAAGAACACATGGGCTTTACTGCAGGAGCCTGGCCGCAGTAGCAAGGGGAAGCCATGAGCAATGGAAACTGCAATAGGCCTTGGCTTCCGTCCCTGAGGAGGAAGGGGAGAAGTGGGGCAGAGAGGCGTCACGGCGGGGAGAACAAGGCAACGGAGGCAACAAAGTGGGGACGCCAGGGCCACGAAACATAGCAAAAGCGAAACGTCAGCTGAAACGCAAGACCCTGGAAATGTGGTGTGTGTGACTCAGAAAATTTGAGGACAGCCTCGCTTTAGCCAGAGTATCTTTGAAAGTTTTTGTCTAGACATTATCTCACTCCACTTCCCTTATCTCGCTCGCCTGTTTACCTGCAGAGTCATAACAGGTGATTGAATTTCACCGAGGGACGGCTGCATTTCACGTCCAAACGCACGCGACCAGTCCACAAATCAAGCTTTCACTATTTAACCTGGGCGACGTCCACTCATCTCAGCCGTATCGCTTTGTGTACACAGCCGACCCTGCCGCCGTGTACCTGCAGTGGTGGTAGTCGCCTTCTCTGCCGCGGTGTTATCTAGCGAGGAGCAAGTCTGGCAGTTCTGGCAACCTTCAGAGGACAGATCCAATGATTTTATCAAAAGAACAACAAAACAAGATCAGAATAGCCTCTGATGCCCTTAAAGGGGGATGAGGAATTCAGCTGTGGGTTTTCTGTGGGTGTTGATGGAGGGAAAGTACGAGATGTTTAAAGCCAGATGGAAACAAAACGAACAATGCTCTGGCAAGAGGAGACAAAATCTTGTAAAGTTTTAGGGTCCTGCCTCATAATTTGAGAATAGCCTTCTCGTTTGGTCATTAAAATTGTTGAAGCTATAACTCCATCCTGAAGGTCTTGGTGTAAACACTGCCCAGTTTTCAAAATGTATGCCTTTATGGAGGGGTGCGCTGTTAGGATTGGCTGATTCCTCTCGTTTTATAACCGTCCTTAAGAGTTGACACTTCCGACGGATTTCACAGCGAGATAGATATTGTGCCAGACCACAATTCTAGGAGACAGCCCGCATGACATCACGTGAGCGCTCAAATCATTTGGGATGCATTGTATTGCTGTGTTTAAGTTCTGTTTTAGCAAAAATTGATCGGATAAACACAAAGAAATGCATCTCTGACCACCTCAAACTCATATCGGCAACAAACAGCAGAATCTGTGAGTCCCTTCAATGAAACAACCAAACGTTTTTACATGTAAAGAAAACACGCGGTGACCAATACGTGCGACTTTACTACCTTTTCAAGGAGCAAAGGTCCTCTTTGTGTAAATGTCCCTGTGCTTTATTAGAGGCCCACGGGCCGCGAGTCTCAGGTTTTCATGAGCTTGCAGCACAGAATTCAGCACATTGTGAAATTGTTAGTAGGCTGCTGAGTGGATTCCTCGTTATTGTTTACACGTCCTTGCTGACTCTGAAGAAATACCAGGCTGGCGTGATAAAGCCGAAGCCTAAAATTAAACATAACAATGAATCGTCTCATTGTGGACCAAGTGCAGGCGGAGTTGCTGAGAAAGTCTTTTTAGTCTCTGCAATGTATAGTTTTCTTATGTCAGCTCAGGGCTTTTTCCTCTATTTCTGTACTGCCTCAAAGCTCGCTCGCCACCTGTGTAATCATATCGCCCTTTCACATACCACGCCTTGGCATATTATGGGATTTCTAGCCGATAAACGTAAATGGCTCTCACAAGTGGGGGGTAGTAGCAAAGTTAAGTGGCTCCACATGTGCTATTAGCTTGCAGTGTGGTTATAGTAACCTCTGTGGTTCTGGGATTGGACTGAGCCTGTAGAGCAGACTGAAGGACGCGAGACTTGGTGGCTATCATAGAGAACATGGGAAAGTAGCTGCCGCGTGACGGCAGGAACAAACAGCAACGTGGAAACTCAGAATCACGGAGCATTGTGGGGCCGGCTTTGTCTTTTGTCTTGGAAATGAGTCCATTGAGACGAGCAGGGCTTTGATGAGGGACGCAGGCCGAGCAGGAACTACATGAAGGTAGTCGACCAGACAAAAAAGTTGACATCCAGCGAAAGGCTCCGACGGCGTGCTGATGTTGTTTAGTCTGCTTCTCGTTTGAAGCGTCTCATTAGAGCTCATGCCAGCACCAAGGCCAAACAAGTCTGGGAAAAATGTGTCTTGTTGTCATAATATGTTGGCCGAAAGAGACAGAAACTCCAACTCCCTTTCCTACCTGTCTCACCCCGGCCCTGCCCAGTCCTGAGAACTGAATCTGAGCATAAGCATCACAAAGTCGATTTAAAAAAAAACTACATTGATTCAACACAAACCAATCAACTTCCCACGAACATCAAAGGAAGTTTCAAAGGAATGGCTGCACTCTGAACTGGCTCATTGATTATTATTGAATCATTGGATTTTTATGCACAACCAACCCGTGAGCAGCGCAGTCAGTAAAGCGTTCTTCAAGCCAGGAATTGGCAAATCCGGAGTTTCTATGCTTGTCAGGTCTTCTTGACATCTTGGATTCTC
>OMOW01101362.1:0-12781 GCA_900312555.1 Lamprogrammus exutus
AGACGTGCAGGCTGAGTAACTCACTTGGCCTTGTGCAGCAGTTTGATCGCCTCGTCCCTCCTGCCTTGATCCACATAAAGCAGACTGAGCTCCAGCAGGGAGTTGGGAACCAGGTAGTGGTCAAATTTGATCTTCTTTTCACTGCACACACACACACACACACACACACACACACACACACACACAGGGTAACGGTGAATCATTACTGTATCTGTGTAATAAAAGCTGTGTTTGGTGTTTCAATGTAAACAAAGTGAAACACTTCCTTAGTCCTGGGCAGCATCCATGTAATTTCAACAAAGACTCCTTTGTTATCCTTCACTGCCATGCAAATATTCACTGTATGACTCAAAGGGTGGGTATTTTATAATCTCTGTGCAAACATCATACTGTCAATACATCCATTGGATATATACTGCAATAAGACTTTGGAAAATCTTTTTATGGCAGGTTCTGGACCCCTTTTTGAAACTGTAGTCCTTCAGTTTAAGTTGCAACCAAATGCATGTAAAGAACTAGCTGATAGCAGAAGATAAACTGATTTTGAAGGGTTTTCCCCCCCTGAATTCTGTAAAGCGTGAGCAGCAAATGGCTTCCTTCCAAAATGAATAAATGATACGTGTGTTCACCTGGCATACACTTTGTTAAAGCATTGCTCAGCAGCCTGGGTTTGACCCTGGTTCTTCAGACACAGACCCTTCAGCAGGAGGATCAGACAGCGGTCATCCACTGAATACTCATTTTCTGTAGAGGAGGAAGCACACACAAATGTGTCAAATGATCACATTAAAGTTATGCTTGTTCATTGCAGCTCTGACTGTGTGAACCCCCCAGGGTGTGATGTATTACCAGGAGAATCCAGCAGGGTGCTTTCTGCTGCCACCAAAGTCTGCATCATACCATCAGTCAGCTCTGGACGTTTACTGATCATACTGAAACCGTTCCACATGTACATCATCTCCTGTAATAAAACATAATACACAATAAGCATAAACACACCGTTGCTGTTCTGTGTGTGTGTTTGTATGCGAGTAGCTTTACCAGCACAGGCACTGGTAGCCTGACAGGACGGGAGGCCTTGTAGCGTCTGGCTTTACGGATGGCAAACTTCTCAGTCGGGGGAGACTTCCCTGCTATCTTCTGCTTGAAAGTGGGTACCCGTCTGAAGGCGTGGGAGAGGAGATGGCACAGTGTGTGTGATAGTGTGACGTCGTCCTCTGAAATGTTTAAGTATTCCACTGGTTTGTTGGAACTCTACAGTACTTGCTGGGATAAATTGTGGAGCACTTACCTGAAGAGCTCCACCTCATCCTCCCCAAAGGGCCTGGCCTCATCCCCAGGTAGCATGCTGAGGTAAGCAGCCTTCATATACACATACATGGCCTGAGAGACAAAAACAGAGAGGGACGAGGTTCATCACATACACCTGCACAGCTGATTGGTTCGTTTGTTAGCAGAATTACCTCAAAAAGTTCTCAAACAATTTTAGGGGTGGATCCAGGAATTCTTTTGATTACATAACATTGGAAGATTGGCTGGTTTTCCATTTAAAAAAAAACAATTCTTCAAAAGTAATACACACACCCCAATGACAAGAAATCAGGAATATGTACTAGAATATCTACAAGTGCAATCTGGTTCGGCTCTGAAAAAATGATCCAAACTGTTCCCAATGACAAATAAAGTAATGAAGGCTTTTTCGGCCTTGGTGTAGGTATGTGCTCCAATAGGTCATCATCTAGCTCCGAAGTCCCTGCAGTTTTGCACTGAGACATCATCCAACTGGATCCCGTCTGCAGCCAGTGTACCTTGGACCAGCGACTCTCCTGACTCAGCAGGTCTGCGTAGAAGTAGGCCATCTTCCATGCCCGCTTGTAGGTGAAGCACCACATCAGCTCCCAGTAGCACATGTGGTGGAACTGCTTCCATGCCTGCTGCGCTTTGCAGCCGTCTTCAAAGAGTGCCACCGCCTGTCCGCACAGAGACATTACATCAAATAGCAGCACAAGCAGGACAGGGGACACAGACGTTGCTTTTGATGGTATTTGTTTCTGTTAAATATTAATATTGGCATTTGGTCAGGGGTAACTGCTAACATTACCAGCATAGAATAAAAATGATTCCTCCTGGATCAGCCAAGCCATTGTGTTATGGGGAAAACCCACAACTGGCACATATTAAAAATATAAGCAACACATTCTTTCAATCCATGTGACTGGCATGTTTCATGAAACACACCTCATCAATGTTCCCCTTGATCTCCTCAATCCTGCCTGCAAAGAAGAGGAATATTGCTCCCTGGATGGAAGATGGAAGGAAATGTCAGTTCATGAAATTACATTTCAGCCACCCAGTAACTTTTCTGTTTAAACATTTAAACATCCTGAGCTCAATTTCATCATCTACATCATCTATCAATGCTGCCAGCACGTTGAGTTGCCACTTATCAGCAAGTGCCAGCTTTGTATACCAATTATTCTTAATGCTGCTCAGCCAAGACATTTCCTCCTGGGATTTGTACACATTGTGTCACACACAGTGAATTTGCTCTCTGGGATGGGTAGGCGTATAGATAAAAGGTGGAGTGGGAACAGGGATTGTTCAGGAATGTGCGTCAGGTGGAGCAGCGGCATGTGGATTGGAAGGAATGAAGGCGTGTGTTTGCACCTAACGTGAAGGAATGATGGTGTCACATGCAGGCAGAAGGATTCAGGAGGGATGTGGACACGACTACTGAGTGAAAATGATCTGAGAGCCAGGGCGTGGAAGAATTTAATTGGCTGAGGGGGACAAACAAAGGGTGGTGTGATTAGAAGGAGGAAAAAACAGATTTTTAAGGAAGTGTTGGCACAACAATGTAAAAATAGAAAGACTAAAGGGAGGAAACACTGAAAGAATAAGCCAGGCAGAGGAAAGACTTAAGCCCCCCAGTATAATTGAAGGAGAACGTTTGTCTTTTCTACTTCTGATACCTGCCCCAGGGCCTAACTGGTCCTCCCAATGGCCCCTCCCAACTGACAAAACAAGTCATGTGACATTTGGTCCAATTACAGCCACAGGTATCATTTTAAAGATGATAACTGTGTGCAGTGTTCTATGTTCTATTCTATACAGTATGTAGGAGTCTCTGTTTTGGTATGATTTAGTCTGTTTAAAACATTTAGGATGGTTTGCACCAACAGTAATTAACTGTAAATCTGGATTTAATTCTGGCTACACCAAACCTTTGATTCTTTTAAAGCAACAAACTAAATAGTTGAGCCTTTCCCTGGTTTAGTTCTCTCTAAACCTAAATTAAAAATCCAATCTGCGCGCTCCAGTTACATTTAAACCAAAGCTGAGGTGTTCCGTTAAAATCTGCTGACGAATAGAACAAAATGAGCAATTTGGGAAAAATAATCTTGTCCCACTCAGGTTCAAAAAGGATTTTCAGTCGTTCTGTCGCTCCCATGACAAACACATGATCGATTATTTTTTTTACAGCCCTCCCTACAAATGACTTCTTGTGAATGAAATGACAATGGTTTGGCAAAGTGTTTCTCTACAGACTCATTCTGTTTGGGGATCAGGCTGATCACTTTTTCTGTAATCGGATCTTCGTCTCGCTTCACCCCTGAGCTGATCCATTTCATGACTCTGCTAGCTTGAGCTGCGATTCTTCCTCCTCCCTGACAAGGATTTATTTTTGTTGTTGTTGTTGTTCTTTTCACCTCTACAACACTAAAAAGGTCCAGCAGAAGGATTTTTGTCCCCATGGAAGAGAAATGTGAGCCTCTTTGTTGTGGCCATTTCTAACAAGTTAAATATATCACTTCCAGGTGTGGCCATGGAGTTATGAAGAGTTTCAAAATGCGCAATGTCTTTATTATTCAAGTGTAACTGCATAAGGACACAGCAGTTTTCTTTCTGTATATTTTATGATTGTTTTATATTGACATTGAACAATGGTTTATATCATGAAAATGAGTTTGAATAATCCAGTGTAAGTTAAACTGTGCAGTACAGCTGATTCAATTTAAATTTATTTAAAAAAAAAATCATTTTAACATCCAAGGTCATCAAACAATAATGTTGAATCCTAATGTTGGTTTAAAGCAATTTGGCTCCAATATTATCCAAACTAAAACATTCAGAGCTTTAAAAAAAAGATTCTGTGGCGAGTGATTTTCCACTGTTTGATGTATGACAACTGTGAGAGGCAAAATCTGAAGAATAGAACTTAACTGGGGGCTACAACGATTTTCAAGAGGTTTAAATTGAGCCAGATGATCCGTGGTGACACTCACTTGTGGGTATCTGTGCCTAAAAGGTTTCAGCAGCTTTTCCGCATCAGCCACCTCTCCCTCACCGGTCCCTAAGTGGAGGAAGCAAAGGATATGAGACATGTCCTAATGAGTTTCCTTACATGCAAACTGCCAAACATCTATAGGATTACTTTCAATCCAATTATCACCCTATGGATCTCAGAAGTGTACGATGTGTGGATGGGGGATACCTAGTATGAATGTGAGAAAGGTGTAGTAGCACAGCAGCAGCAGAGCGCACAGCATGGAGCGCAGGTTCATCCCTGTCGCACCATCGTGCAGCAAGGACAGACCGTATTCCTAAACAGGACCACAGCGGGAGAACACCTACATGATTTCACCTATATGAGATCCTGCGTCGGTTAATGAGTGACGGGCGGACGGAGCCGAACAGATGAGAAATACCTTGTCCCCAGAGAAGCCCGCAAACTCTAAAACCTTAAGTATCCGGGGAGGAAATAGCGAGAGAGTCTGGGAATAAAGAAGAAATTGCAAAACGTTTGTTACAGATGCATGAATACACACAACATGTAATCAGTTAGCGTTGTTCACGTACCAAATTAAACGCTCCTATTCCAAATGAGATTCCTCCTTCTAAGTGACTGTGGCTTGGTCCTCTGACAGAGTTGTGGGATTTTATGAATGAATGCAGTTCTCTGAGTGATAAAAGACAATTCTGTCAGCCATTTAACAACATTCAGCAGAGTGATCCAACACGGCATAAAAAGCAACTTGATGATGACAGCGTCACCTTTTTAACATATTTGAACTGTGCAAAGTCTCTTCAGTAGCTGCACGTCAGAATGTATTTCTTCAGTCAATGCCATTACTCTCTACATGTATGATCTGTCTCTTTGATTACTTACTTGTAAATAAGGTAACTGTTGCGTACTTTGATCCCTCCTTTGATAAAACTCACCATGTTCTCATCCTGGTAAATGATCATAAAGAAGAGAAACAAACACTTTTGTCACATTTTTACCATATTAAAGCTGTGCCTGGCTTCAATGTGGTGATTTGTAATCAGTGATCAGGGGTTGAGTTGGGGTGGGGACTTCCTGAAATGTTTTTTTTTCCAAAGCATGCCATAAGTGTTTACATTGCTAATTGCGTTTTTCCTGCCTTCCCACAAGTACTTTAATATACCGACGGGAAAGTGTTTTCAAAACAATCCCTGCACCCATTTCCATACAATACGAACACGAACAGACATCAGGGAGTTTTCACACATGCAATTTGTTGCCTTAAAATGTCTCCCTCATTCAACTCAAACAAGTTATGCAAGTTTGATTCATTTATCAAGACATCATTTAGGGTATTTATAACTTATGAAAAACAGGATTTCTATCCAGCGATTGTGCGGCATGGCACGTATACTGGTTGTGTATAATGTGTATAGTCATCCTGTGGTGCATTAAAAGGCCTATCTGGCCATTAATTAGTAGAATCTTAATTGATGACATTGTAATAATTGAGTATTAATTACTCAATAAATTTGCACAGCAATGTATGGACGACTACCTAAAGGCCCTAGACTACCTAGAGTTAAGACGGAAGGAGCAAAGAATGACAATGTAATAGAGTCCTTTGTCTTTTCTACTGCTAATTGGTCCCAAGTATCACAAAATGTTTCTGTATGTGGGGAACACAAAGACAAAGAACACTGGAGAAGCCTAAATGACCAACATCTGAAGCCTCGCAAGAAGTCTTTTTGTCCTGAATGCTGCACTTCTTACTTGATCAGGCGTTACCGTTTCCAGGCTCTTGTCTGGCTAAACACGCCTGATGTAGCTAATCAGGTGTGTGTAGAGCGGGGAGAGATGGAAAATATGCAGAGTTGTGGGTCTGGTGGAGCATGATTGAGAATGTGGGAGTGTGGTTACTTTTGCTCAAATATCCTTTTTATTTTAATGTAATGTAATCACAACAAATTCATGATGACTTGGGTGAAAATCCCGTGAGGGTCTCTGAAATTAAAGCTCAGGTGCATACGAAGATATATGGAAATATTAAGATGTGTAAGCAGGGCTGCAAAAATCACTTCTCCAACTTCACAAGGGAAATTCCTGCTCACGGCATATTTCTCCGTTTCACTTTTTGCTGAGAGCAAAAGTGAGAGAGGGGACATACAGACACTCACTCATGTACCAACACACACGAGTACAGTTGCGTGGTGCCTGGTGAGGCTGTTTGTGCACTGATGCAAGTAGAAGTCGGACCGAGGAGAGAGAGAGAGAGAATGAGGGAGGAAAAGATGAAGACTGAATGACTGGAAATATTCTCTCTCTCTTGTTTATGGAGGGCTGACTCGTGCAATTTCCAATTTCAGTGCGAGCATGCACTGTTTATGTGCAGCTCTGCATAGGAGTGTGTAAGTGTATTAGTCTACTGTACCTGTAGGAAGGTGAGAGCAGCTCTTTGGAGTTGGCACTCTGCAAAACACACTTCAGCATGGAGCTGCTCTGCAAAAACACACAGACATATGCACACACACGCACACAGGCACACACAGGCACAAAGTAATAAATAACACATAGTGCTCATAGTGAAAAGGTATTTAAGGAAAATCCACCTCATGTTATATTTTTACCTCCACTAAGGAGATTATGTTTCAGGTCCTGTTAGCAGGATATCTCCAAAACTAGACACTATTCAATTTTGGTACAGCTCGGCCTGATGGTGGCGCTGTAACAACCACTTTTAAGTTCAGGTATAACTTTTGAACCTTAAGTCATAGAAGTATGTCACAATAATCCTGGATTCCTTAGGTCTATCCGCATCCATCCATATCGGCCACGCCCATTTGCACCCAACTAGACTTTCTGCCATTTTGAGCGTTTTCCAAAAAAGTATTTTTTCGAACCTCCTCCTACAATTTTGGGTCAATTGTCACAGAATTTAACACGTAGAACGTCCGGACCAATCAAGACAAAGGTTTTCTCTTTGATTGTTGATATTCTTTACTGTGGGGGAGTAGCTCATTCTTCAAAAAGTGCAGTATGCATGGTCTAATCAATAACCTGTTACATTTCATCATTGGAGGACTACTCAACCTTGGCGGAGGTATGAGCTCAGTGAGTGCCTTCTAATATAAATCTGCGACTCTCTGAAATGGGATGACCACACCTAAATCTGTCCTCAAGTGTCTCAACACTTTCTTTCACTCTTTGCCAGCCCTTGATCCCTCACTTAGCCATGAGTAACAGCGTCCATGATCCAGCTCATGTATCCTCTGGATGGATACCACAGGCACCGAAGCAGAAACACCACTTACATCATCTCAGTGTTGTCACCAAAGTGCAGTGATCTCACACATCCTATCCCCGACACACACTTCGATCACTCCACAGGAGACCGCAACAGCCCCACGCCTTCTCCCACAGGCTCAAACCATCAATCATCCTCGTGGTTTCCAAGTTTGATAAGGTGGATATCCTTCTGAGCTCCTTCCTAGATGTCGCGACACTCTGCATTCTCCTCTGAGACATAACTTTACAATGGGAGATCTGGCCACCCAACCCCCCCCACACACACGCTTCCCTTTTTCACCTCTTTCTACACACAACCCAAACTATCTGGACTGACATGTTTGCTCAGACTGTTGGTCAAATGGTAACCAGAGCTGACACTTACTGGGCATCATAAGAAGTACTTTTTACTGCAGTAACCAGAACTATACACTTTCCACATCCTACATTTTCTGTAGTAAGCCAAATAGTCAACAGCCTGTGTGTACGACTGACTCAGGAAATACTTAAGGTTACAGCTTGTTAGCACACAAGCTTACTTCCTGTAGCACCTCGTGCAGTTAATCACCGTGATAATCAGATATCTGCCAATTGTCTTCCGTCACTGTAACGCATGATGGTGTCTTCATCATGAATACTCAGCAAAAAAAAGGTTGCATCTGCCAAATGCTGTAAAGATAAAACTTATATTCATATCGGGATATACTCTATTTTGAGATGGAAGGTTGGGTTGACATTTATTTTTGTGTCTATCCATTTCCTCTCAAATCTACTTTGTCAATTGCTCCCCAGCTGGTGATTTTCAAAATGTCCCAGAATGCATTTTGAGAAAAGATACAGCAGGCCTGGATTTCAGCAGATGGTTTGACATGTGCATCGATCAGCTGATTCTGACCCAACCTGAACCAAAATCTACACGAGGCAATAACATAAGTCCATAACACAAACTATCAGTCAACCAAATCCACCCTCAAATGCAATTTAAATCCCAAAAGCCTTTTATAACTGCTTTAATGGTTTTAGGATTGATTTTTCGATTGAGACATCCCAGCCTCTTACCTTCTGTCAGCGAGTCCCCTGCAGACTTGTTACCCAAACTTGGGGATTTCCTGCGAAACCTGAAACATCAGAAAATCAATCTATCAAACACATTTCGGTATCAACAGAAGTCATTGTTATTATTCCTTGAAAGAGCACCACAATCATCATCATCATCAATCATCATCATCTTAATCTCCACCTATTACATATGTACATTTTCCCTATCTGAATAGCTGCTCTGATGGCCCCTCCAATGCAAACGCAGCCAAATTCAAGGTCTGGTTACTATGTAAATGCACTTATTTGCCTGTTACGGCACATGGATTGTGTCAGCAGTAACTTAGTTTTAAAAGCATCACTGGATAACGCTCTAACTGAATACTTTTAATCTACTTTACAAGAAGGAATTTAATATAAATCAACAAGTTGAGTTCAATTTAAGGTTAACAATCCAGTGTCATTTAATGGATTTATGTTTTTAAAACATTAGTCAAACAACAATAATAGAGTAAACCATGTATGAAAATTCCTTTAATTAGTGGAGGCGTTATGAATAAATTCCTTTACAGTTCAGCATAGTCACCATTACTTTTTAAACCTATGGCATGTTAAATTTCCCTTACAATTCCAGATGTTTTGTGTATTGTTTTATACACATTTCTCCACAGTTCATCCAGACTTATCTGGTGTCTTTGGAAAACGTTTGATCTCCACTTCAATATTAAATAATATGGGTTTGAGCCATGTTTGGCTTCAAAATATGAGTCTAGGAACCGTTGGCGAATGCCTGAATGCATCGATGAGTATGAAAATAATAATAATAATCAGTTGAACAGTTATGGTTGATTTTGGACCAGCATGTTATACAGTGCTCTCCACCATCATCATCATCATCATCAAAACACCAAATGAAGGATGATCTTTTTGAAGAACACTGTCCCATTCCTCCGGTAGTGTTCCGGAGACTTGCGCAATCTATGCTATGATGTATTGAAGCTCTTCTGGCAGCTTGTGGTGACCCAACAAGACACGAGGAACCATAACCAAAAAGCGTGAACTGATTTTGTTTCTTTTAATCAATGAAACGAGTCAGGCGTTCATCTCTTTGGGACTCAATAACATGTACACGTGTACATCCTGACCTCTGACAGACCTCCTGGGCACTCTTCATGGTATTTCCTGCATTGCTGATGTCATCATGCTGGAAAGTCATCATGGCTTGCATTTCCAGCACAGTAGCGTAGATAAGAGCATGGTACATACTCTGACTCACTCTGCATGGGAGAAACATGGAGTCACAGGATCAACATCATCAACAAAAACAGTGTAAGATACTGTTTGACATTTTCCTGTAGCAAAAAGATAAGAGGATAGTAAATATCTTGCTCTCTTCTGTCTTTCTACTCATATCTCCTCTGCCATTATAGTCAGTCTTGTGCACAGTGTTTATTTTGCAGGGCTGCTTCTATGAGGTGTCGAGCCAGTTAAACTTTGGGCGTCAGCTTCAGCAAACACTTCATATCCTGGAGGACTGAAGCCTACCATAGCCACCCTGGTGCCTTGGCTGACAGGAAGCACGGCACTTGACAAAATACTGACACCTTGGGGCACCTGACATTACCCTAAAATAAGCCACCATGTGATAAAAAAGCTCATATTCTTTATTATATCGGATATCATAGGAGCTCAAACACAGAACTGCGGAGGCAAACACGTTGTTTATTCCACTTACCTTGGCTTCAGCCTCTCCAGGCTCTCATTGAAGTGGTTGTTAAGGAAGAGGTCCACGGCCTCCATACACTCATCCAGACAATCTTTCAGGGTCATCTGTGAGGAGCTGACAGACAAACGTGTATAAAAGCATGCACACACTCAATGCAAATACACTTAAGTGCGTCAGAGGATACATACAGGATCAACGTTTTATCCAAACAGGAGAACGGAAGCGTCAGCTGAGGACATAGAACTAAGTCCATAATTCAACTAATGCTTTTGAAATGAACACATAGTTGATATGATACAAGCCAGAGCCTCTGATCTTGGTTATGTCCTCAATAAGGACATCAAAGTAAAGTTTTGATCTGTTTCTCATTGAAAACTATTTGATGATAAGCTATGCATGTTCAGCACGTTGGGAAATAAAAGGGAAATGCGCTTAGCTTGGATAAACGAGATGAATTTATGACCGTTTCCTGGTGCGTGCTTTCGGGTTCAGGCTACTTTTAACGTTTACCGAGCAAACATAAACACTTCCTCGCCATCTGAAGAACTTTAAGGTGTGAAACATTGTCAGAACTTTTCTCCACTTACTGTTCTGTCGCAGTTGCGTCTTTCCCATTGGACATGTTCTCTCACCGGGCGGCGTGCCCAAAACACCTGTTAGGAGCTCAGTGGCTAAAACTCCCACAGGATTAAAAAAAAAAAAACAACACACACACACACACGCGACTTTCAAGAACAAAACGAAAGCTGTAAATTAAATGCAAAAGCTTCAACGTTCCACACAAAGTTTACAGACACGCCGTTAAATTCAGTTGAAGCGCTCAGGGGCTCAGACAAACGTTGATGTGCGTGGAGGTGTTAGAGTTTGCGCACTAGATGCGCAGTGGCCCCTCCTCTGTGTCGCAGAGTTTCACTGCCACGCACACATTTAAAGCCTCTGTCACCGCACAGTCATCCGCGACGGCGTGAGCAGGATCCGGCGCCATAAGGTCAAGTTTGGTGAGCGCGTAAAGTAAAAGTCTCAGCCGGACTCAAAGCACCCAGAGAGGTAAAGATCAAGGCGCATGTTCAAGAGTTATAGCTGAGGTGTCAATCTGATGTGACAATCTAAGCCAAAAATGTGTGAGTGCGTGTGTGTTGTCACATTTTGATGAAACAGACATTTTGCTTTTAATTAGTAAGATAAACAAAACATAATAAAAACAGATATAAGCGACAGGGACAGGATATTGGGCCCTTTGGAGATGAGACTCTAGGTCAGAGTCAACTTGAACCAAGTAGGAGACATGAAGAAATGCAGTGCACAGGTGCATATAAGTACAACATATCAATACGTACACATTTACAGTAAATGTATTGAACTGAACATACTTCTGGACTTCTCCTCTGGTATGACCCAGCACTCTTTAGCAAACTGACACACTTCTCTCAGGTGTGATGGCTGCCTCCTCCAAACAGCCAGTTTCACCTCTTTCCAGTAGGAGTATGAATTAATGTGCATGGTCCAGTGTGTTCTTCTCAGCCTTTTTGTGTGTGTGTGTGTGTGTTTTTAAAAAAAAAAAAAGGTTTGTTTAGGTCCATTATCCTGGTTGAGGACCCACAACCTGTGACTTAGATGCAGCTTTCTGTACATTTTACACCAAAATACCTTGATTTTTATTGTTTCCTGCACAGATTCAAGATACTCAAGTTTTTTGGGATGATCTTCAGTTTAGTTGCATGCAAAAAAGAAAAAGAGTCTTGCTGGTTGTTTCTCATTCAGACAAGTCGAATGTGCGACTTTAAACTGTTGCACCTGGAGCTTGAATGTCTTTGTTTGGGTCTGGTTTTAAGTTTTCATTGGTTCTTTCTCTACCACACACACTGTGATGTAAAAGAGCAGAGTGAGCATTTTTCTACATTTAAATCATTCTGGAGTGTAATCTGGTCAACATTTTTATTTAAATCTCAGTTTTGCATTGTGAGAATTTCCACTGGTGTCTGCTAAATATTGAAGGACACACACACACACACACACACACACACACAAACACAGTCCACCTCACTTAAAATGTGACTCTGCACTTGTCTAAAGGCTTCCTTAGACCCCATATATCCTGTTAAAAGGAGTTTCAGTCCATACACCACATAGTATCTGAAATGATCAGTCCAATGTAGTTCCTTTCCACAACTATACAAGAGCACTTAAGACTCAAAGACGCGTTGTCAGTAGCCATGGTGACAATGACAGCAGTCACACATGGGGCACCTGTTCCAAGCAGCAAGTCAAATTAATTATCTGGACAATTAAAAAAAAAAAGTAAAACATTTGGCTTCCAGATTTGAGGGTTGTTGTTGTTGTTTTTTTTTTTTACCATGCAAACATATTCAGATAGGTATACAAGTTTTTCTTGCTATTATAAAGTGTGACGGATTCACTGAATGGTGAAGCGATGCTCAGTGATCAGCAGATAAACCTTTGAATTT
>OMOW01101363.1:0-12715 GCA_900312555.1 Lamprogrammus exutus
CCCTCATGTTGTTACGCTGAATCATTTCTCTGGCTCTCTCTCTCTCTCTCTCCCGCTCTCTCTCCATCTTGCCCCTCCTCATCTTTTTGTAATATCTCTCTCTCAGCGGCTGTTCCACGCCGTCAACCAGTTCCCGCCCGTCCACGGAACGTGAAAGCGGCTGTGCTTGGCTGATTCTACTGATATGCGCCTGAATGCTGGCTGTCCACAATGGAGGAGAAGGACGGGGGATGGAAATCAGAGAGAGATGAGAATAAAAATGACACTGACAAGGGGGGGGGAAGCATCTCTTAGGGGGTTAACTCCTTTACAATTTAAATAAATAAAGGGGAAATACTTTTGAAATGAGGCAAAGGCGATGTGGAATGTGGAAAAGCGTTGATCTAATACATTGAATTTAGTATCTTAGGAATTCATGATTGAAACTTAAACATTTCTACTGGCATTTACTATAAATATTACATTTGGGTTTCCACTCCACTTCACAGAACCTCTTGGTTCACAGAAAAGTAATTATACTCTTTAAACATTTTCTCCTCCTTTTCTGGCACTGAGGTCCTTCTAAAAGAATTATTCATAGCAGAGAGACTGACCACCATTACCATTACCAGCAAACACAAAGATACACACACACACACACTTGCATGACAATGTATCTTAAAATGTGTTCCCATGACTTTGAGAGCTGATGTGACACACAGGGTACAGAAGAGAAAATTGACTTTTTTTTCATTCTTTTTCACTCCCGGCTGATTCGGTATCACGGAAGGAATAATGGATCATTTGCATTTACATCAACCGGGGAGTGGCAGATACAGTGTGGGAGAGAATGATGGAAGGTTAAGGTCAAGTTGTACTTCATAGAGGAGACTCTAATCTCCTCTGGGGAAAGACAGGAAGCCACCCGAGAGTGAATAGAGGTGGAGGAGGGGTGAGGATGAAAGAAGATGAACACGGTGAAACCATATTTAACTGCCAGTGCAGGCGCTAAACTGGAGCAGATGTAGAGACAGAGTGAGGACGACAGCACACATGCAGCTACAAGTCTCTCTCTGTCGCTTTTCTAGTGCAAATACTCACATTGTGCACCCCAGCAGCCAGCAGAGAGTGCGTGAGGTAGCTGGTACAAGTTGATGATTTGCTCTATTTTCAGAGAACAGAAGTGAGGCCAGGTGATTCATGTCTGGCACATACACATACTGTATGTTAAACATTCTCTGTCTGTCCCTGTTTTTGTCCAAATCGTTTCGCGAAAGTTTGACATCCACATTATGAATTCCTCTTCTTTTAGCCTAAAGGCAGTTGGTAAACAACAAAATGTTTAATTACTGCCACAATCTGCTCAGGGCTGTGGCTGAACGAACAGTTACTGCATCCATGCTGCCTCACAGTTTCTTACGATTGCTTTGTTCCAGTGTAGCCGAGCTAGCAACGGAAGTGTTGCCATTGGCATATTGTGTTTCTCCTGTTGAACGAGTATGAAACAGCGAGTCCAAGGAGAGTCACAAATGCTCCGGTATCTAGTTACTGCAGCTAACAATAATGCCTGGACTGCTGTATCAGGACTTACATTCAGATCACTGTTTTATAGTTGTGTTACCACTTGAATCTTATGTAGTTTGTGGCCATTCAAACTAGTTCTACTGTTAAATAAAGGCAGTACCAGTGCATTGGTGCCCTAGAAACCTAGAGAGCACACCTTTGATCACGCGTAGCAAATCCGATACTGCAAAAAGTTCGTAACATATCAAGCTTATCTGACACATCTTCAGATTAACGTGTTAGCAGGGTAGAATGTTGTTGTATGTGCTCAACACGTGTTCCAATCTCTTGTTCAGAAATCTGCTGGTATGGCTTAGCTTGGTTTAAGTTTAGTTTAAGTTACTTGGTATATGTTGCTACTGTGTCACACAGTGACTTCTCCCTGTTTTGATTCACTGACATATATAACAGATGAGCAAAGCTAGCGTTCTCACGTTGCTCGCTTCAGCTGATGTAAGCAGCTGATGAATATACGTCATGCGGTTAAGCGGATGCGGAAAGTATAAAGTGGCCTTTTCTGCTCCGCACACTACACAGTGTGAGCAGCATTTTCTGAGGGCTCCATTTTTAGGGGTGGAACAGGTTAGCTTACTGTAGCTGTGAGCGAGGCCCAAGTGAAAAGGGAAACATGGCTTTTTCAAATGTATCCACATGAATGTTTTAGGTCTTGGGAGAGAATACACTTTTCGTTTGAACTGCAATTCTGACCTTGCCTCCTCTGTGCTGTGTTGCCACCACCAGGGTTTGTACGTAACCACTGGTAGAGCGAAGATCACACACGCAAACGCACACATACGCTTCCTCCTGAAAGCAGACCAGCGCACGCTGAGCACTGTCTGGCCCTTGACTGAAGGTTTCCCGCTGTGCTACATGGAGACCACGGCTCTTTTCCCTTCCCATGACTGTTCGCACACACTGATCTCTCATGACTGTGAAGGAATCTGATCTAATTACCATCAGATTTACGAGACTGACTGCTTGTATCTATCTTAACTCTGTGTTCGACGATTAGATCCTCAGCCCACAATTTGCAGATTTCTTTAAATCAGAGACTCAAATCTTTCAAAATCAAACCTTGACCGTGGTAAAAAAAAAAATTAAAAAAGAAAGCTGCAAACTGGGCTGCACATAAGTGTTACGCAGGTATGCATGCACGGCCTATAATGGAAAATATGCCAGTCAGCTTTCCATAAACACTCATTTGAGTATCAAGGAGCGGCGGTAGAGAGAGAGAGAAAGAGAGAGAGAGAGAAAGAGAGAGCTCTTGCATCTCTCCGTCTGTCTCCTCCATGTTAGATTGTAATGAAAACAACTGAGATTTTGAGGGAGCTGAGCGTCCTGTGCGTAATACCCAGAGCGGAGAGGAGAGACACTGTTTATCCTGTATATCCCTCACTCACACACAAGCACTTGCACGGGTGTATGTGTGTAAGCGTGATTTTTGTGTGCATTCTCTCACTCTCTTTCTCTCATGTTTGATTATAATAAAATTAATTGAATTCGCAGTGAAATTTCTTGAGACCTGTCCACTTTCACCCGTCGTGTGTGTATTAGCCGCAGTTGACAGCAAACCACAACAGCAACAAGCGACAAGTGTGTGTATGTGTGTGTTTGTGTGCAAGCGTGCTCACTTGTGCTCTCAGCAAAAAAGCGCTACAGAAACATGCAGTAGCCAGGAAATTCCTTTGCGACGTTGTAGCTCACCTTCCTCAGACCACAGCAGGATTAATGCATTCATTCAATTATAAATTGAAAAAATGAGTAAAAAACAGAGCGGGTCAGACTTACAATCTTTCTCCAAAGATTGTACAGCAGTCGTTTTAAATGGGTTTGTTTAAATGTGATGAATGTGTGAGAAAGTTAATTAGGGGCCGTTGTGGCATAGCAGCAATTCTCATTCTTATGGAAACATCACACAGACACACAGAGCGCTGTGTACAGGCTCACTCTAATCACCATGGAAACACTAAAATATAGGGAAGAATACTCGTCAATAACATCAGAGTGTGCAGTGCATTAGTTCAAGCTCTGCGAGAGATGATTTGGTGTCAATAATATTGTTGCATTGGAGAGGAAACATGCATACTGCACAGCAATACCACACATCGACTCGGTAACGCATAAAGAATGAAGGCGCCTTTACAGTCCACATATATTAGCACCTGACCCCAGCCGCATGAATGGATTCCTACAAATCAAGGCCGAGCACAAGCTGGCTTCAAGTCCCCCAGCTTCTCATTTCCATTAAGCAGCCGCCTATCAACCAATTGGGTTGTAACTAATCAATTAATATCCAATCACTGTCAAGCGCCATAACTAATTAGCTTTATAATGGAGGTTCTATACGTCAGCGTGGTGACTGTCTGTTTCAATAGCGATAAAAGTATTAGGAGAGGAGGAAAGCAAAGGAAGGACTGCTCGCAAGGACTGCTAAAATGCAACCAGCCTCATGAAAAGAGATAAGAATCAAGGTAAAAAGTAACCTTGATGAATATGGAAATGTGCAAAGCAGACACACACTCACACACACGCACACGGAGAATACAGCATGCTCTAGATTACCTACTGCCTTCATTTTCATCTCAGGTTTGGTGCGTTGCCAAGTAGTGGTTCATGGTAACTGAACTAGACTGCAGTTAGTAGCTTCTTCAATTCGGAGTCAACGGTGAGCGCTAAGCTGGGCAGTAAACCTCTGAGTGTCAGTCACAGCCGGGGCCAGGTGACTCCTTGGGTCACATGGGATTCATGAAAGGATCACTACTTCTTCTCTGTGATTGAAGACACCAGGGTACAGATGTTAGGACAGCATGGTAAGTAGGTCACAAGTGGTCTTGCAGCCTACCCTCTCTGTTCAGGGACAGCTTTTCCTACTTGGATGAGTGGTGAAACATCTTCAAAACAAAGAGCAAGTCCAGTTGCCTTAAACTTCTCCTGTTAGATACCTGGATGACTGAAAGCCTGGATTGTTTACCAAGCCAGAGCCTGAGTGACAGAAGGCAAGATCACGGGTTTATGCAAGATACTGATCACACCATGCTCTCTGATATGGTGAAATCCCTCTGCAGAGTTACATCAGCTAACAAATCTCAAATGTGCAGAATATACTGTAAAGGAAAGAAAAAAGACATACACACAAAGATGAAGGGATTGATTAAAGGAACACAAGAAGAAACAACTTTCCAATTGTTCTCTCCCGTTGCCGAGGCCGGCACAGAGCCAGGCTGCTTTGATTGTTCGTGACGAGATTAACATTCGAGGAACACTAATGCGGCGTGCTGTTAATGAAGGCAGATCAGATGAGAGGCGCACAGCGAAGATTAAAACGGAAGAATCGAGGTGGATAAGAAGTGGTGGCACGAAGGGGTGAAAGCAGATATTGTTGTGTTTAGTCATTTCCTACTGCGTGTGTGTCTGTTGGCGCACAGAAGACATGTGCGCATGCGTGTTTTTATCCACCACTACTGGTGGTGAGCGAGTTTATTAGGTAGTGGGGGGGGGGTGGAGGTAATCCCCCTGATACCTCCACTGCAGAACCCCATCTCTCTCGCCCTCTCGCTCGCTGTCTCTCTCCTCGTCCCTCTATCACTTTGTCTTATCACTGCAGCAGCCTAATGATGATGAAGCTGTGGACTCAGCACGGGAGTCAGAAGAGCGTTACCTATGTTGTAGACACTCACACGTGCACCTCTTGTGTAATTGGTTTGGGGCGGGGTGGGGGTTTGTGCTTTCGGTATCAGCACAGCCTATTAGCACGGTTAGAGAAACGCTGATTGGTACGGTGTGTAATTCTTTAGATTTCCTCAAGAAAAATGATATTTAGAGTATACCTTTTAAGAAATGTATCGCAATGGATAAAGCAAAGGTGAGTCATGTTGGTGTGCTGGACAAAGCAGAGTAACCTTGTCCATTGCGACTGTGCCAATCATTCAACTTTTGCAAACAGAGGAATGTTTGCCTTCATTTTCATTATAACATTGTTCGATTGCAATTAGGTGAACTTTCTTTCTCCCTGTCACTGGTGGCTACACAGACACAGGCCTGAGCGGTCCAGTCTGACTGATAAAAGTGTGTGTTCCTGTCTGCTCTGCAGGGAGCAACTGTCTGAATTAATATCAATTAACTGCTGCCTGTAAGCTAAACTGCTTCTGATTTTGTTTCCAAACCCAGCTGTTCCCTGAGGAGGACGACGCTGAGGTGGGGGTGGGAGACTGCAGGGCCTGCTTGAGCCAATTGAAAGAGTTGCCCATGTTGTCAGGGAGCAGAACCCTGACTCCCTAACAAGGTCTGGCACACCTATTTTTATGTCACGGCTGGCTGAGGATGCTTGCAGCTCTTGGTAAGTGTTTTTGTGAGACACCACAATTAATGAATCACTTGATAACACATTATTCACTTAATATACAGGTAATGCTTAAGTGAATGGATGGATGGGCTTGATTACTGATAACCTGACTGTTATTCTTGCAGTGTGAGATCTGTCCACGCATGAATGAGTGTCTGCACAGCCACCTCATGCAACGATATGGACACAACGATAAACCTTTACCCTTGCTTGTCTGCTTGTGATCGCGCAGATGGTTTGGAGCCAAACGAACATAAATATATTTGACCATCTTTGTATCAATTCAAAAAAGAGAAGGAGGTGGAAAGGGGAGAGTGGGAGGAAAAGACGTGGATAGGCAGCTGAAAATTGAGCAGGCAGAGGTGTTGAGGGGCGAGGATAATGCACAAAGCTCCTCGGTGAGAGACAGGAAGTAAAGACTGGTACAGATTAATGGGGGTAGAAAGGAGGAGAGTGTATGTGGTTACATGAATCATTTTTTCTGTGCTTCGGCTTTGCCTGAGATCGCTCAAATCAGCTGGCATTCTAAGATTTTTGACCTCATCTGTTGAAAGTGGGCACCCAAAGCCAGCAAGCTTTCCAAAAACAAAAACAAGAGTGGGGTTTTTCTCAATACGATGTAGTGACAGAAAAAGTCCTAAATGTGCAAGTACTATTTCAGCTCTCTAGCACAACTACAGCTGCAAAAATGCCGTATATTACAGAAGAAAGAGAGGAGGGGCCATTCCCAGAGTCTTTAGGCAATGCCAAAGAGAAGAGGGGAAGTATAATGTGATGCATGCCCGCCAACCAAACTCCACCCACCACACCATGTTTACTGGATTCGATTTCCAGTAAATCATTGCATGCAATGAGCAATGCCATGTTAATAACTCCATAACTTAAAGGGGACTTGACACCACTTCCCATACGGAGCTTCTTATGCTGGTGTACATAACTATTGATGCTATCAATTATTTAGCCTTGTCTTCCACCAAGGGCAAAGCGCACATCTGTGAAAGAATCACGTCCCAAACAACTAGGAAAAAGAAAGAGATGGGTCGCAGGAGGAAAGGGAAAAGGAAGAGATAGGAGGAGCACAAAGGAGAGGTTGATAGTTGCTCCTAAAGGCATTGTCATGTTTTTGTCTTCCTCTCTGTAGCTAGAACAGTCAGTGTGCACGTGCTGCATGTGCCCACGGTGCTTTATGTGCATGTATCCCCCCACAGCAGATGGGTAAGTACGCATGAGCTCTTGCAACAGCTAATGAGAGTAGATTTAAACCAGATACCCCCCACCCCACACACACACACACACGCACACGGCTCACATACACATTATATACCCCACCACATAAGCGTGCACACACAATAAAACCTGCACAGACACAGCCATTGTTTCCCATTAAGACCTATGAAATCTCATTAATGTGCATTACTGTGTTTGAGTGGGGATTTAGGTTGCAAGAAGATTGAATTAGGAACTGAGCTCAGCTTCCCTCAAAGCAATTATTTGTCTTCCATCAACCCATTAAAGGGTAGCATCCAGTGAATACCACCGTGCAAAGGAAAACACTGAAGACAGCTTGTCACGCTGTGTTTATGGTTTCCTGGCAGCGACTGGTTACAATAGTTGTTATTCTATAGACCAGTAATGACAGAGGATGTTTGATGATCCTTGCAAAAGTCACTGATCGCGTGTCTGCAGCACAGTGGAGGTTTGATCACGTTTAGGGAATGAATGCATATCTCCACCTGTCTCTTTCCCTACCTTCTTCTGTTTTCCTATTGATGTGTGTGTGCGTGTGTGTGTGTGTGTGTGTGTGTGTGTATGAGAGAGAGAGAGAGCAAGAGAGATAATGTCCTCAAGTCTCCAGCACTTGGAGTTAATTCAACTGCATCGTTCAGGCCCTGGGGGAGTCTTTGCCTGGTCAACCTCAATACTCTGTGTTTTCTTAAGTATACAGTGGTCAGATCATGACAGAGGGGAAGCAGGGAGGAAATACTCACAAAGACCAGTCTGTGTGTCTGCAAATATAGAAACATTTACATATGTATGTACCCAGCTGTCTGACAGCAGCTGGATCAGCATTGCATAATGTGTGTGTGTGTGTGTGTGTGTGTGTGTGTGTGTGCGTGTGTGTGTGAGAGAGAGGGGGTTTTTAAGGTTTTCCGGTGCAGAACAACAATGATTTACTGTATGTTTGCCGTCCTCACATGGCTCTGTGGTGAACATAGTATCTAATCCTCCAGATTGACATAAACTACACAAGCATGCAAGTATTTCAGCAACACTGCTCACATAGCAACTGTGTGCACAAGCATATTGTGTAGTTAAACACTGAGTACAACCCTGGCCTAAGGAGGTCAGAGTCATAAAGCAAGAGAGACAAAGACAGAATGAGGCTAGAGGAGAAAAACTCTGTTAGGTAAAAATATCTTGTGAGGGATGAAAAAAGAGAGAAAGACAAAAAAGAGGAGTGTAAACAGATTGTGATGACTTGCCACCAAGTGGCACAGCAGGGGTGAGGAGAGTGGAGAGAAGTGAAAGCCCAGTGAAAAGGTACACGATCAAACTTCATTCAACCTGGGTGTTGTGTGAACAAATGTTTATATGCGAGTCTACAGTACAGCTGCTTTTATTGCCACTTGGATTTTGAAATGCGAAAGCCACAAGCAAGACAGAGAGAGGCGGCTGTGACCCCAGTGACCTTCCTCTCAATGCTCCACTGCCATAGTATGAACGAGACAAAATATCGGGGGGGAAAAACATTTCAGCAAAGATTCCTTTTGGCATCTTTTCTGGCTGGACAATCACACTCTCACATAACCCAAACCACAAGCATTTTACACGTTGCATAGATGTTACAAGAGCCGACAGCAGCTATAAAGGAATAGATGATATGTACAGCTAAATGTCTTTCTGCTCAGTCATTTCAAAAGCTGTTTTCATATGAATTTTTACCCTCTGCTCAGCATACATCCAATGAGGGATTGTGTTTGCAGGTATAAAGACATTTTAGAGATTGGCTGTTTACAGTGTGGTGTCCTTACATGATGATTTACATTTCTGCGGCAAAAGGAAACACGTCTACAATGCTCACTAGTAAGCCCTGAATTGAGATGACACGCTCGTGTGAAAGCAGATGTGTATTTGTATGTGTACAAAACTAGTTTCTGAATATTCTCTGATTCGCTCTGCCATACACTTACATCACTCCCACTTCAATTACACAGCCAAATATTGATTCAGCCGGTGCAAATGAGCAAAAGGAATCCATTTGGGTATTATGAAGATGCTCTGATCTGATCATGCCAAAGAATGAGAGCCATAATTAATGAGGATTTGCTCTTTCCTATGCATATCTGTTGATGGCACTCGTTTCTGTGCACACACACTGCAAAACGAAAAGAAAACACAATCTGTGCACTAATGTGCGTGAGTATTTCTGAATGTTTTTAAGGTTCTACAACATATTGTGCATAAAAATCATTATTGCTCCTACAAAAATGTCCAATCACAGCTTCGTTACCAAACATAAGAGAGTGACTTTCCAGCTGAAATGACCATTTGTGTTTTTATGAGGCATGGAATATTGGTGCCAGTGCATGTAATTATTGTTTTTCTTATGAGGCATAGACAGCCATTGTTATTCAGACTCACACAAAGCATATTCTACCGTAACCTCTCTGCACCACTGACTCGTGAAATCGACTCATCTGTAATAGGTAGGTACAGAGAACGTGAGAGAGGGTGGACGAAGTGGGGAAGGTAAAATAATTTATGGAATGATAGGGGAAAAAAAGAGGAAGTAAATGAAAGAAATAGAAGACAGAGGCTCCCATTGAATTCCCAGTGTGTGAGCTGATAACACAGCTTATTCCCTCCATGAACCCAGGCTGCGTCACAGGCCTCAGAATGAAAGGCAAAAAGATGAGGAGAAAGCAAGGGCCATGTCTCAAACACTGCCGAGTATATGAAAGACGGTATCGGAGGCCAGGTATTGATCGCGGTATACATCAGCTTGGCTCTGGAGAGCTGATCAGATGCCTTGGAAGAGGCTCAACACACACTCTGGGCCAGTGAGAGTCAACAGTGAGCGATCAGTCAGTGTGCTAATGCAGTGTGGTCCTGGTGTGGATTTGGATTGGGAGTGAGCCAACACAGTGACAGGAAAATGTTATGAAAGTAGTGGAACATTACTGTGTGTAAATCATTCATCCTTTTACCTGAAACTTTTGCACAACATTTGAGCAATTTCATAATGTATGAAGTTTATGTTATGTTTATGTATCACTGAGAATTTTGTTTTGGATGCAGCGTTTTCAGTACCACATGATTTCCACAAGAATTAACATGGAGACATAAAGTGTGCAAGATGTAAAATCATATCTAAGATCAAAACAAATAAGAAAATAGTAGCATAAAAAACATTAATCTACTCAATACAATACAAAACAAATACTCATAATCTTTACATCCATGGCCAATGGCACCTTTTATTTGGGATTAAAGATCCTGACTGCTTCAGTCTGCGTCTGGGACTCATCTGGCAGTAGGAACTGGAATTCTACGAGTAAGATTCAGCCAAGTAAATAAAGTTCTTAATAAAGATCTTGTTAAAGTAATCCAAAAATTACAACAATAATTGAACATGACCAGCTCAAATGTTCATGATAGTTGAGTCAATGCAGTACGAGAATGCATATCTGCAACCCTGCCACTTGTTCACAATCTCATGTTCACGAGTACCTCACACTTAAAGTCTCCATGGATGTCTCCAACATTATGGAATTGAACCGGGTTAAGACCAAGATCCATGGAAAACCTCACCAAAACCTACATGCATAAATTGTTTTGTTTATTTTTTATATATCCAACTTGAGGCTTTCACAGATTCACTCTGTTCCTCTAAATGAAAACTGAAACGGATTGAAATATGCAGGCTTTTACCAGCATGAGGAACAAGTTGAAGAGAGGAGAAAAGCTGCTCACGGTGCTGTTCTCTCGCTATCTGGTCTGTTCAGGTTGACCACATGGTCGGTTCCGACTGTCCTCGTGTTCCTTTTGGGTCTAATCTCTTTTTCTAATTAACTAATAAATGCACATTAGGTTCAGGAAGTTTTCCACAAGTCTATTTCAGATTGGGTCCAAAAGACCTCTCGTACACATACACACACCAACACACACATGCATACACACAGAATTTTTCTCTCAACAGCTCTTTTCACCTTGAAAACAAAATATTCTTAAAATAAGGTTTCATTTACTTTTTCATTTCACATCCATCAAAGTAATTTGTGGTGATTTATGTGAATACCATCTGATTAAACGGATGTAATCAGCAAAGAAAAACCCTGATTGCTCTTCTGTCTCTGCCTTCGGCATTACAAATGCTAATACAGTAATTGAAGATGATTGAGATTCCATAATAAACAATTGCTTGCTTAGCGAAAGCTGTTATTGCTGAGCTTGGTACTTTGTTAGGAACATTTGATTATAGCCCATTTTTGCAGCTTGCCAGGGGCTGAAAAAGCAATTCACTTTTTACACTCAGTATAGCTAAATGTCACCAAAAACACATCCAGCCTTCATCACAACGGTCCTCTCCTTATTATTTCTTGCAGCATAGCATTTCTCCTTTTCTTTTTTTTATCACTTTCTATCATCTCCCTCACAAACCCTGTTTTCATGTTTGCCCTTCTGCTACCCCTTATTTGTCTGTCCATTCTCACAACTTACGCACCTTTCACCTTTTCCCTCTCTTTCTTATTCCCTTTTCCCTCGTTCTTTTCCTGTACTTACTCCCCCAGGAATCCCCCTTTGAAATACAATGGTTCCAGTAATAAGCTGCCCCTTCTTTGGTGATGATGGATAGAAGAATGGCTATTGGTGGAGTCAGGGCAGCGGTGTATACATCCATATTTCTCTCCCTCTCATCTACTGTAGTCACGCTCAGAATTGAAATGAAGGCAGTATACGAGGCGAGAGATGATCCATACAAATGTGCATAGGGGCCAAAGCGAGCGGCCTGGTAGATGCACAAATGCACGCAAGCTTGTGAACACATTCACACTGCATACAGACATACCAAGATGCTGCAAATGAATCCCCTTCAGGTTTCCACAATTTACAGACAATGCAAGCTTTAGGAGGCAACCAGACAACCTCTGTCTATGTCCTGATTCATATTACGCTCTAGATAACTGTGTGTGTGTGTGTGTACAGTATGCATGTGTACAAGTATCCATGGATGAGAGAAAGAGCAAGGGACAGTGGGTTAGAGAGTGGTCATCCATCAGCCCCAGGACAGGGCCGTGGATGGTGATTATAGCAGGGGGGGATCAGTTTGTCTGATTGATCTACCACTCTCCTTCCTGGGTCACAGTTCAAGAATGACCATTTTACAAAAACCCACACCTGGACCATAAATCTACAGCATGCTGTGTACAGTATATGTGTGTTTATTACTGTGTGTGTGTATTAGTGTGTGAGACTTCCCTCACCCAGATATCCAGGGCGGCTAAATAATTCACTGACATGGCTCTGCACTGCTAGATGAGCTATTGAAATGTAGAGATTGCAACGCGGAGGCACAAACAAGAGAAGAGAAGAGAAGATGATTTCTAATGATTCTTTTATTACTTCTTTGTGTACATACGTAGAATATTGTATCTGTAATATGTAAACCTGTGAATGGTCACAAACATGATAAACACATACATAGAAATAAACTCCATGCACGTAAATTAGGACATTGTGTTCTTCTAATTCAGCTGTTGCTGATAAAGCTGGTGCTTATTACGTTGTATATTGCTATCCATTGTGTGCATTCACACTTTTTGTGCTGGC
>OMOW01101364.1:0-11215 GCA_900312555.1 Lamprogrammus exutus
TTTCCACAGACATACTCGCAACCTCTGCGATCCTTTTTCATCAACACCATCTAGTCTGCCATTATTGCCCCCCCACCCCACCCCGTTTGACTCAAAGCACACCACGTATTGCTTTTGATGAAGGTTGAGTTGAATGCGCTGAGAGGATGCTGTAGCTGTGCTCAGATCAATTTGTGGAAACAAGGTTATTTTATGTTGACATGGTACAGCTGTGTTGTGCGACTTGTTCAGAGTAGAACCTGTATGTCTTGCTGTCGTGGTCCTGTGCTGGCTGCTCAGTGCTGCATCCTTCTCGCTGATTCTTAAGTGGTTAATTGTCGGTGATCCATTGGTCACATGTTACGTTTTTGATTGGGGTTTGATGGTCCGATAGTTAAACTGGCATCTGGACCTCAGACGGTAGTGATTCAGGTAGGGGCATAGTTTCTTCTTTGGGTGTTGATTGCTGAATTTGTTTTTATTAATTTCTGAGATGTGTCTCTGCTTTCTACTTACAGAACCGGTAGGGGAGAGCAACGGCTACTCTGTGCTTGGTGAGGGACAAGAGCCTGAACCTTTGGAAGAAGATTCTCAAGCAGCTGAGGGCTGTGTGCACTCCAGTGATGAAGATGAAGATGAGGGGGAAGAAGCACAAAAGGAAGAGCAGCAGGAAGGAGGAGCCATTGAGAGTCATGCTGCCCTTGACAGCAGTGGATCCAGACCTCTACTGCTAGACTCTGATGATGAAGAAGAACAAGGACCTCAGTTAAATCTCCACCCGTCGCTGCACTCTAGCACATTACCGTTACAACCATCTTCTACCTTCCATCAGCCTACTCCAAGCACCTTTGCCCAGAATCACTCCCAGCAGGTACACGAGCCAGCAAAGGGGACCGATGTGGTTGCGGATGTCTTCTTAAAAGCCCCCTTTCGGAATTCACAAGAGGACACAGGCGACGTTTTCGCCAATGCTCCATTCCCACGTGCCCCACTCACAGCCCAGCAGCAGCTCGATGTTTTCCTGCAGGCTCCTTTTGGGAAAAGAAAGGAGGCTGCCGGAGTCGCCAACGTGCCGCCTCAGCCCAAGACCTCATACACTCAGGCAGCTGTAGTTAATACTGTGAACCCTGAACAAGGCGTCTTGGGACAAGTCCCCCCACAACCATTCCGCCCACAAGCTCTGGCCAAATATTCCCGCCACTTTGAGGGACATTTACCTCAGCAGCCCGTAGCGGCTCATAGAGTCGTGTCTAATGTGAGCAGGCAGGCCGCGGTGGGTTCAGTCCCCGTCGGACCTCTTCACTCATGGACCTCGGATGTGAGCGCAGTAGACCCCTTTGTCTCTGCACCCTTTCACCTCAAGGCCCCACAGGAGAAGCCCTGAAGGCGCACACAGAGGTCAGGGCAGTGTGTACTAAATTATGCAAACTATAACGGGCATACTGCATGCTGTCACCAGCATCGTGGCTGGAGCGCAGGCCTGCATGGATCTCATAACTAGCTCAAAGTAGTTCTGATAATACAAGATCAACACTTGAATGCTGCATTACAGTAGGAAAATTGACATCACTCCCAGACTCCCAGTTGTATTTTACTTTTCTGGTCACGTCCTTTTATTGGTGTAAGAATCGACCTCCATCTTGTAGTATGCACACACAGAGGATGAGATGATCAAGTATTTGATTGTTTTCTTGCCTACCTCAGTTACATCTTCTTGTCAACACTAAAATACCAATCAGTGAGGGACCTATTTCCTGTACATTTGAGCTTTACTGTGAAACTACGATCTGACGCGGCGATGCCTCATTCACTTTGGTAAAACTGTAAATCCTCCAATGTCTTACTCCTCCGTAAGGAAAAGATACAGATTGACACAGGTTCATAATTTCACAAATGCTTTAAAGTGAAAAACAAAAACACACTTGTATTGAGATACTTATTGATGTTGCCCTCCAGTTTCTCTTCTATAGTGTTGTGAGATTTTTGTGACGGTGTGTAATTACATCACACAAGAAATTTGGAACTTGGATTGCAATCATGTTCTTGAAGACAGCTGTTTTTGGTCCTTGTTTTGTGTGTTGGTAAGTCGAAAACACCATTAACTCTCAATAGTACTGTCACGCTTGAGACTGATATTAAGCAGATGCTGGATAATGATGCATAGACATTTCAATTATAATGCTCGATGGTATAAAACCTTTTGTCCTTGTTTCATTCCAAAATTGTTTGCATTTTTTGTCATGTTTGATCACTGTCCTGTCTCTGATTTAAAATGGAATATGTGTTTATTCCATGCAACGTACGAACCTTATGTAAATGTGAGGCATAGAAAATACAATATGGTAGTCATTTTGATACGTGTCGTCCAGAATATTCACTGTTCTTTCTTGTTTTTACGATTTACGGAAAGTTATCCCTTAAGCCTTACACTCATACTTCATCTAACAGCATAAATCCTGTAACTTGTGCTGATTTCTTTGCCTTTCTCGCAAACTGCTGCATGAACTCCATTTTCTTGCACTTTCAATCAATACCAAATACTTTTGTACAATCATGTACAACTTTACTTTGTGGTCTGCAGTATGAATATGCACCGTTCCTCCAGGCTCATTGTGGATGTCTCTGCAAACAGCAAATGTGTACTGATTCACTCTGCTGAGCTGAAATTAAATAACATACAAAGTTCTTTTCTGCAATTTACACACCAGCAATGCTTCCTTGCACTCACATGATTATCTCAAGCAGTTTTTCAAGGAACAGTCCCAGTCAGGGATTGTTATGATATCCATTAAGTGAATATTTGATTGGTGATTGATGGTTAGTGTCATTCCTTTTGAACTTATCCTTGTTTCCATAACCATATGGAAAATATTTTATTGCCTCATGCTTTGTAAACTCTTGGAGCACTTTTTGGTTTCTGCTGTGGCACATTTAAGAAAGGGGATCCAACATGCTTCAACCCAAAGTGTCCTCGTGTATTCTTCTGTTGCAATGTAAAACACTTTTCTTATTGAAGTGTACAATCTTTTATAAATGATCGATTTTCTTACCCGACTTGTACAAATGAAGGTTGCACATAATCACTGACACAGAGTCAGGGTTTCTCTAAGAATGTGTTTAGATTGTAACACGGCTGTATGGGGTTTATACAAAAGTGTTTTTCGACCAGTGTTGTAGCTTATAGGAAGTCTGTGGAGCATTCAACAGCTGCTGAGGCTGAAAACAAAGAAAAACACTCAAAATATCATGCTGCACAGCTTGCCTTTGAAAACCATGTTGTGAGTCGTATTAAATGAATGTAACTCAAACTGAATGTGTTTTGGAGTTATTTTTAAGCAGCCTGATGGTGAAACAGGCTGATTTCCTTTCCTTTCGGGCTTCATAGATTTGTATTTGAAATTAAAGGTACAATCTGTGATCCAAGTGTGAACAAAAGGCCCATCACCTAATGCCAAATCATTGGAAGCAGCTACCAATTGATTAACTTAATATTTCTGGTGTGATAAAGAGTAAGTAAAGTAATTATCTCCGTCAACTTAGTGACGTGTCTGGTCGAAACTTTTAAGGTGAACCAATCAAATCGCTTGATTCTGTATGCCTTTCAGAATAAAGTAAAACGCGGGGAGCAATAATGATACTTTCAAGTATTAGATGACATACATGGTAAAATTATAAGTGACACGTGTACACAGAAGTAGAGACTGTAAATGACATACGTATTTGGACAGCCCCTTTTGCTTAGTTACTTTATTTTGAAAGGTGCGTAGAGTAGTGTTGACTCTTAGCCTGCAGTGTCACGAAATTGTTATTTTAGAGAAACTACTGACTTTTGTCCTTAGGTTGATGAGGGTACTCGCGTAATTTAAAGAAGAAGAATGATGGGCGATAGTCTGGTCCATAATGGAGTTGCCGCTCGGGAGAAAAAAAATACCTATTAGAAATGTATCATTGCTGCAGTCCTGAGTGTTACGCCTGTAACAACGCCATTTAGAGTCCCTTGAGGCTAACTATACATTTTACACAAGAGCGAACGGAAATGCTTAACCTCTATTTTATTAAATCTTATTTTATTCTTTCATTGTAACAATTATTAACAATGGGTACATTTTAAAACGACATATCAATCATTTACAGAAAATAAACACGGACCCTAAAAGGAGTCGGACAACGGAACTGTCTCCGCTTAACAACTGTTTAGATTTTAATATCTCTTTGAATAGTTTGCATTAGATTGGCAGGAAAGCAGTGTTTGTTTTAAGTATCCAAGATTCAGCCTTTGCTATTTATTTTCACTTTGAAATGTTGCATTACTTAAAAACATGTGCTCGCCCCAAAGCTATCCGCTTTTATTTTTGAAATATTGACCGGAAATAGTCTTGTATATCTATTGGTGGAGTGGATTTCATGTTTACAGAAGTAACGATACTGATTATTAATTATGCTGTAGTGGGTAAGTGATGGCTGCTTGTTTATTGTGTAGTTGAACGTATTTATGTGGTGCAGCAGTGGAAACATTACCATTAGCTTTTTGCGTTATGTTCATTTTAAAGGACACTTGCGCCTTTTCATGCTAATATTAGCTTAGCTGCTCCCATGTGATTCACTTGTTTTTGTCCTCAGTGATTTAGATATTTTTATTGTTATAATATTATTTTCTGTTTGTCGATGTAACCAGGTAACAAGAGAGCTGTGTGTGCTTTTCCTGAGTGTGATGGCGACTCAGCGAGTTCTGCCGCAAAGCAAAGAGTCTCTGCTACAGAACTACAACAAGAGACTAAAAGATGATATCAGGTCCATCCTGGACAACTTTACGGAAATAATCAAAACAGCAAAGGTACTGCAGACACTTTTGTCCCTCTCTGTCTCTGGACTCTATGGCTCTGTTTTTACATCTCATGCAAACATTTGGGGGAATTGTCGAACGCTTTGGAGTCTAAAGTTACTTTTCCGTCTTCTCATTGAATGTTTGTTTCAGTTGGCACCTTAAAGCTGCACTGTAAAAACTCCTTTACTAGACAGAACGACAATTTGGGAAAGATAGAATCAAATCAAGTTTTATTGTTACATACACAATCATACACAGTACAAAGCGCAGTGAAATTCTTAGGTCTTCAGCTCCAGAACAAATCCAACAAGATAATTAGAATGGAATGAATATAACAATGGAATAGAAAATGAATCTACAACTAGATAAAGTTCAATAAAAAAAGATAAAATAGAATAGATTAGATAATAATTTAGTGAATCAGTCAATCAAATCAAAAAGATTTTTGTCCCAGTTTTTGAAACTCTTATTTTTCATAATTTTCTAAGAAAACACAGTGAATGAAAAATCTTCTTTCACTTCATTTTTTATCTAAACATGTTTGAAAGGATTTATTTAGGAATCACACATTTACAATGTTTCCTTCCAAAAATTTAATTCTATTTTTTTCTTTCTCAAATCACACATTTTCTAGAAACCAAAATAAAATTGGCATGTTAGGGGGAAATGTCCAGTTTTTCACCAGCCTAAACACCACCCTGTTTAATAAAAGCTTTTTTTTTTCTCTACAGCACGTGCAGCAAAAACGCATACATTGCAAAAGGAGACACCACTTCTAGCTCTCGGATCTCAAACTCTTCATGAAATGCACAATGGAAAATATTCCAGCATTTGTATCAGCATGACTCTGCCATCTTTTGCCCTTCCTGCTCGCTTCTATCTTCCATGCATATAAGCACATTATGTCATTTTGCTTCCCCATTTTCATTCTCCAGATCGAGGATGAGACACAAGTTTCTCGACCAGCGCAAGCAGAGCAAGACCATTATGAGATGCATGTCAGAGCGGCCAACATAGTAAGTATTTACATGAAGCAAAGTCATTAGTTTAGGCTTCTTGAGGGGTTGGCTGACATCTGAAAGAATCTTGTAATTGTTCCGCTTTTAAGACTTCTGATGTCTTGGTTTCGTGTCCTCTCCCCAGGTCCGTGCCGGTGAGTCCCTGATGAAGCTTGTGTCGGATCTGAAGCAGTTCCTCATCCTGAACGACTTTCCCTCCGTGAACGACGCCATCAGCATTCAGAACCAGCAGCTGCGCTCCCTGCAGGACGAATGCGACAAGAAGCTCACCTCGCTGCGTGACGAGATCGCCGTCGACCTGTACGAGCTCGAGGAAGAGTATTACTCCTCCAGGTACAAGTAGGCTCATACTTGCCTCCATCTCACCGCCTCTCTGTTGTCCCAGCACCATGTACTCCCCTCACCTTTACCTTTCACCGCTGCATACCAAGAGAGGTTTTGTTCGACCGTCGTCCAAACCTGAAAACTTTAGGCTTCTGTGTATCTCATCCTCATGTGTGTATGTGAACTGTACCATTCATTAGTACACAACCATTGTTACTGCTCACTGTGATGTCTGGTGGTATTGCACCATATATGATAGAGCTCATCTCATCATGTAGTTTGTACCTACCAGAGTCTTAACTTTGTAACCGATGACTCAGTGCCTTAACGTTTTACTGCTCTGTGATGTGTGTGTGTGTGTAGTAACTGTTCATGTACAGACATCGCATGTTCTTATTGCAGTCCGACTGATACTACATTTTTGATATATTAGCTGATAAAATTGTATAGTATAGTATTAGTACTCTAGTAGTAGAGTATTATGGCAAGGATA
Organism: Lamprogrammus exutus; assembly: GCA_900312555.1. Lineage (NCBI taxonomy): Eukaryota > Metazoa > Chordata > Actinopteri > Ophidiiformes > Ophidiidae > Lamprogrammus > Lamprogrammus exutus. The sequence continues at coordinate 6,641 of OMOW01101364.1, forward strand.
GCTCAAAATTTGGTGGTTGAAGCTTTATACATTTAATACATTTTATCATCAAAGGTAACATGAATAGTAATAGTTAACTGTGCTGGCAATTAAGTTATTATAATACACTATCAGTGTGGAGAAACATAATTAAGAAAGAAAATAAGGATCAAATGTACACACAGTAATTGTGTGATTTTAAGCTCTTATGTACAGCAGTTTATTGGTTGATAGCAGTTTTTTTGCTGTGATTAGCCATTACAGTCCATAATATCAGGCTCTTGTATTCATGGAGTTTAGTGAGGAGGATAAATGTTATGTTTTGGAACAGAGAGAAGCGCTGTAGGTTTTAACATTTTAACCGTGTCGGCGTCTCAGTTATCGTTGAGCACAGTTCACACGTAGGGCTTCCTGTCTGAAGCTTCCAACAGACTTTTCCTGCACAAAGGTCGATGAATGGTTCATCAAGTTGTTTCCATAAGTGTGAGATTTGCTTTTAGTATTTTAGAAATTAGATATTTCAGAATTAAAAAGGTTTATGTAATAGCCGGAGTGCCTCAAAAAGTCAAACATCAATGCAATTAATCTGCTCAAATGAATCTGTACAACCTGATGGAACCCAATACGTCAGCGAACCAAATCTACTTTCTGGCATCTGTGTGTGTGTGACTTTAATGTTGAAAGAACTTAAACTATATGGTAAAATAATATAAATGTTTCATTTAAGAATTAATGTTTCTGTTTAAGTGTAAAAAATCATTATAAAGGTGGTGCCCTGTTTTTCAGTGAGTTGTGGAAGGATGTTTGGGTTAGAAAATGTAACTTGGACATTTGTTATTTATTTACGATCCAGTCTGAAGCTTCTGTTAGTTTTCCCATATAGACATTTAATGGAAAAGCAATTAGGTGATTCAATCGCATCAATTCCGTCCTTTCAACAACAAGTGACCCAAGCTGTAGCTGTGCGGTGTGTGGTATCCGATCACGTTGGCGCTGCTGCACATGAACCAGTCTGTAGCGTCGTTCCCGTAGGACCCCAAATGATAAAGAAATAAAGTAGAGACAAAACAATGCAGGAGTTTGTCTCGTTTTTCTGTCCGGAGGCTTTGAGAGGCGTCTGTGTCGTGCTTTGCTTGGTGTGGGGCTTCTTCCTCCCTGCACTCACTCTCCTCTCTGCTCATTCACAAACTAATCCCACTGCTTTTGCTGTACATAAAAATTCATCTTTACAGCTGAACCTATGAAATCAGTATCTGCTATTTAATAAGCAGCCATTAGAGGCCCAGCGGGATGTTTGTTCGTTGTCCCACGGTCCCAAAATGGCTGATGTTTCCCCGCTCTTTTACAGAACCTTCATGCTTGTACTTGTACGTCCTCTGATCCTGTGTGTGTGTGTCTCTATGTGCCTCTCTTGTCTGTGTATGAATGTTTATTCTGACCTGTCGCTCTTGTCTGCTCCTGTCTCTCTCTTTCTCCGTGCTGGGCTGATTCTCTGCCTACCTGTTGCTTTCTGCTCTGCAAAGCTACAGTCAGTGGGACAGCACTGACCTCCCGCTGTGCGAGGCCTTCTGGAGGAGAGACAGCTTGGCCTCGCCGGGCAGCAGCTGCAGCTCTACGCATGGGGACAGAGAAGACGTGGACGGACCTTCGCAGGAGGCAAACCCGCAACATCACCTCAACGGACACGGAACTGCGTCTGTCGAGAAACCGTGAGGCACCAGATGAAGTCAAGACGCCGCACGATCTGGCGGTTTGTTAGTCTTCGTAATGTTCCTTCTGCCTTAGTGTCTGCATATATTTAAGTTTGGCGAGGAGGATTTCCTTTGATCACACAGGTATTGGAGGACACGAGCAATTTCCACTGAACCATAAAGTCAAATCTGAAGAATGTTGCACTGTGAAGTTTAGCAGAACTTGCATTCCCCTCACAACTTTCTTCCAAAATGATACGGACTCATTTATAGATGTCAACAGCAGGCAGCTTTCAAGATTGTTAGTTTGTTAATGTACGGCTTTTGTTTGACGTCGGAATTCCACGAGTGTATAATCTTTGATTTAATTTGTAAAGTTTGCTTTTGTCATACTGATCCTTTTTTTTAAACTCTTGTAAGCATTAGTCACATTAAAGGACAATTATAACCTTGGTGGCTTTATATCTTTTTTAATCAAAAATCCATTTGACATTTTGACATTATTAAACAACTTGAATTCAGGACAAGTATTTACTATACTTCGGGTATCCTATGTTGAAACAGTAATACCAATCAATCGCACGTCCTCTGTCTGATTTAACGGCTATAATAAGGCAATGCTGAGCTGTAAGAATAACACGAACAATAACTGAAAGAAGCAGAATATTTCAACATAACGCTACAAAACAAACTGTTTCTAGATAACCACGGGGAGATCTGTACAGTATTTACACAGCATGAGGTACGGCCATGTCTGATGTTAGGTGCTGATGTGTGTTTAGAGAAACCGGCTCATCTGAAGGCTTCGTTCTGTATAAAAGGTGGACATCAGATTGGGACACTGACTCCTCAGTACCGTCGATTCATCTTCTTAAACTTCTCGTAGTGGTAGTCGTCAGTGGCCTTTTCATTGTTGGGACGTTTGCGGTAGTTAGGTGGCGACGGAGCTGCTGATTAAGTGGAAAACGACACAAATGTAACACTTTAGAGATATCGTACGAGTCATTTGTGAACAATACAATCCAAAAATAGTATGTTTGCAGCTTCTCCTGGTACAAAACAGCTTCTACAGATCAGTGTGTGGTCATGTACACACCCTTACCCTCTGGTCCTGGCTTCTCCGTGTCGCCCACTCGCAGCGGCCTTGCTTTCGGCTCCTCCCTGTGTCTGTGGTGCCTCTGCGGCGCATTCACATCCTCATGATAGACTGAAAGAAGAATTTTGAAGTAATTAGACAAACCCGTACCCCTCGTCACCTCCGGCTGTCCTCTCCAAAGTCTCACCACGTTGTCACAGCGTACTTACAGCGGTTGTGCTGGACGTAGTTCACGGCGATGTTGGTGGGTACAAACGATGTGCCGTGGTCTTTTTTCTTATTCCTCTGCTCTGCCAGCAGTTTAGCCTTAGCTTCTTCGGTGAAGATAATGTTCTTTATCTTTGCACTGGGAAGATAAAACGATAAAAAGAATCATTTGTAACAGTAACAGCCGTAACTCTGCTGTGTCTCAGTGCACAATGTCTCCCACAGCGTCACTGCGAGACTCTTCTGTACGTACTCAATGCCAAGATCGACCTCAGGGATTCCGCTCAGCATCTGATTGGATAACATCTCCTCTGTCTTCTTAGCAGAATTGACCCGGATGCTCTCGGGCAGTTCATACAGGTGATCCTCCGCGTTCTTCGCCTTGACTTTCTGCTCCTCAGCCTCCACCAAGCCTTTTTTCTTCTTCAGCTCCGTCTCGATGTACTTCATCCTGTTAGGATAAGAGAGGAAACAAATGCAGAATTATGTACATTTATTTATTTACTTATTTGGAGTGTGTGTAAAGCACTTTGTATTAAGCGGCAATGTGTGAGTTGTACCATGAATTTTAGGGTTTAAAGAGCTGCAGGCAGCTAAGTGTATGGCGTGTGTGTGTGGTGCAAGCACAGACATACATATCTGCATCTTCATCCCGTCTGTTAGTCTCAGCTGAGAACGATGTGCCCAGACTGAGGTCTGTCTCCTCTTCTGTCCTGCATGTGGAGAAAAGGGTCAAATCAGTCTTCACTTTAAATGATGCACACTAACACAAACTCATTAAAGCTGACACACAGATTTACTTACATGTCCCTATTCCGGTCCTTCACTTTCTTCATGTCCACAATTCCCCCAGACTTCAGTTTAAAGGGGTCATTCTGTAAAATATCAGGAATTATTGTCATGTTCACAGGCTTATGAGTTATCAAAATTACTTCTGTCTTTACCAGGACATTTTCTTTGAGTTTACCCTGACTTTTCAATGTTATCCCAAATATTCCAAAATAATAAAGGAAATAAATTTAGAGAAAAGGTCACTTACGTCAATGTCAGCATCTGGCGGCAGTTTCTCTCCCACCAACAGGGCGGTAATACTAAATAAAAGACATTGCAAATATTTAAGTACAACTCACAATTTTAGCGTCTTGAAGTAAGAAAACGCGTGCAAAGTCGGACACACTGGTTTGTTAGCATTACCTGACTCCACTCTGTCGTTTCCGCAAACCCTGAAGCTCTTTGGCCTCTTCCACTTTTGATCTAAAGGATGAATAGAAATATATAAATCTAAAAACATTCCCCCACAAAATCCAACTACGCCAGAAACACGAAGCCGGTTAATAAATGCGTAATTCACGCTGCTTTAGCGTAAGCCATTTAGCCAGAGAACACTTGGCTAACATGACGCGGATTCAATAGCGTTACAGATAAGGTTAGAGTTTAAATGACGCGACTTACCTGACTTCTTCCGTTATCTCCTCCTCCTCGACATCTGAAGAGTCTCTTCTCTTCCTAAAGTTTCTACCAGGAGGCATTTTTTTTTTTTAGCTTAAGCGTTGTTTTGTGTTTTATCACCGTTCGATAGCTTAAATCGTCCCCACAGCTATC
>OMOW01101365.1:0-10327 GCA_900312555.1 Lamprogrammus exutus
GCAGGAGGGAGGAAGGAGGATCAGGGGAGGCTGGGGTTAGGGTTGATGGGTGGGGCTGGGGTGAAGGGGCTGAAATCTCAGGGGCAAGATGTTATGGGAGGGTCGGCAAGAAAACGTAGAAATGCCCAAAGGGCAGGATTCGATTCCCGTTTGGCTGGAAAGAGCAGACAGAGAGATGCAGAGGTTGGGTGATAGGAGATGACGCACAGAGATACAGACGCTGAGACTGTATACAGAGGCTGAGTCCTAGGAGATGACACACAGCACTGATAGCACAGTGGGTCTTGTCTTGACTTGTCACCTCCCATAATATCACGACATTAAACTTTCCAGTCTGTTAATCTAGTCTGTGCAATTGACTCAACTACAGTTTTTAGAATAAAAACCAAAAAAATGTGTGTATAATTATTTTATGTTATGATGAGTTTTAAAGTCAATACTGTATGCAAATTTACTCCTTGTCCCACCCACTTAAGATATGTGAAATAGACATGAAGGCAAAGGGAGTGAGGAATAACGGATAAGAGGAATGCAACATCCTCAGTTCTCAACATCAATTACTGATGATGCAAGCACAGCCAGATCAGCTGTCAGTGTCTTTGGACCTGATTAGTACTGTAATTTCCCCCACATCACAATGAAGAATTTGAAATATTAGCCTGTGGTTATTATTATGACCCTTGATATGAACAGTTTGAGTAGTGTCCACTATGCACCACAATCTGACTCTGTTCTACAGATTAGTCCAACTATCATTAAATAAAATAAAATAAATTCAATTGATTTAAATAAAGTGTAATTTAATGTTCACACAGTATAATGTATAATGTTTAAGTATGTTTGAAGTATAATGTTAATCATCCGTTGCAGCCATTCATGAGTTAACCTTTCCAAATGGGCTATTTTATAAAACATCTCAGTGAATTTTGTTGGACTTTTTCAAATGGTGTATTTTATTAAAAATCTCTCAGTTTTGTTGAACGGGTAAATACTTTGGGTATATTTAACAGATAAACATTTATTAAATGATTGACACTTACTTATTCTTCACAAAACTCTGACGCTTACTCTGTCCAAGACGGTGCAGAAGACAGTCAGCGGGTATATACCTAACAATAAACATTTTACCAATGTCCCCTGTATGGTATGAAACATAGTGGAGTAAATACATAATTGCTTGCGAAAATAAAAATATTCCACTCAAGTAAAAGTTCTCCCCAAAATGATTTTTACTTCATTACTTTACATCGCTGTTTTCTGGGCAGTCCAGGACCAATTGGTTTGTCTAACTGGATGCATTTCTAAAGGTGTGAGCCAAAGGTTTTGCAACTCTGACAACATTCAACACATACTCCCTACTATAGTACACTATAAATGATATAACACTCACCACTAAAGCAATGAACTGGGCTCACTCCCAGGTAACAGTGGCACAAGCTTGGTTGTGTGTCTAGACAAAATTAGCAGTGGCCGCAGGTGGGAGGCTGCCAGAGGGATCTCCATCTCACTTCTCACTAGTGATGTTGTCAAAGTTGCAAACTACCAAGGCCTAGGAGCGTGTGTCAAATTCACTTTGCTTTTCTGAAGCACTCTGCAGAGAAAAACAACGTGACTGATGACGTTTCAATAACTTTGCTGCTTCACTTGGGTTGTGAATCTTTTGACCGGTTCGTTTTGACAGGTAGAGCTTTGAAATTTTCCAGGATTCAAAGCATTTAAGAACACCCGCAATAATGCATTAGTCATATGTATTAGTGGGTGCTCTGTAATGTTGTGAATTGTTTTGTTTTTCTGGCGTCATCATGGAGCCATTGAGAAAGAGATCACAAGTATGGGCATATGATGAACCGATGCCTCTAAATACTGTATCTTTATGTAACCGAGGTAAATAGGTTGTTATAAATGTTCATCAAAACCGGTTATTTCTGTATGCATCCACTACCTTGAGGTCTTTTATTTTCGTTTTCATGTATTAAAGATACAATGACTTTTAATTTTGACAGCGTGTGAAATGCTGGCAACTTCTGATGGCGTCAGAGCGACGCCTCTCTTTCCTTTACTTCAGGCATGGACTGCTTAGGTGGGCAGTGTTCCTGAATGATCCAGGCAATTGAGTGTAAACATCGCTAAAAAGGGAAATATTTCACTGTGCATATGTAGAATTTAAAGCGTCATGTGCATAAGCATTATTCTATGACGTGATATTGTTCGAAAATGAGCGCGATACATGTGTCTGTTAGCCATAAATATTTTCACTGATAAGCTAGCTATATAGCTAGTGCTGGCTAATGGTCGAATGCAAAGCTCTTATTGCAAACGCTTATAGTGTATATTTCACCTGTCTTAAGAAGGTGCTTAGGAGCTGAGAGAAGCCTTGTCTGACGCAGTTTTGTTTGATTTTACCTTTGAACATGTATGTACTGTATATAGAGTTAGTTTTGTATTGCTTTCATATTAATTGCTGTGGGATCTGTACGTTTAATGAGATGGTATTGTTTTATTTTCATTTATGAACACTACAGAACATGCTACATATGAATTATGGGATTGTATTTTATGTTATATATTTATTGTGTATATCATATTGTAGCGGCCAGGGGATTGGTCGCTGTCATGACCGGGCCTCAGGCGTGGCAGGCGAGAATTCTACCACTGAACCACCATTGCATGATGGGAGTTTTCCGTGATATGTGCTTTGGTGTTTAAATATTAATGTGAATGTTAAAATGTGTGTGTGTGTTGATTTTTATATTCAATGTGTGGCTGGTTACGTGATTACATGTGTGTTGGAAGTCGTTGTTTGTGTCGCTAAAATCAATATGACCGTGAGTACGAGTGGTACATGTAAGAATGAGTTTCTGTTCATGTGTGTCGCATTGACATCTTACTAATATTTAAAACACTTTTGTGACCTGAAAAACGTGTACTGAATGAAGCCTTGGAGTTATGAGACAACTTCAATGTAATGGTTACCAAAACGTTAAGTGCTCCAAAAGACATATTATTGTGAGATTGGAAATTCTGTCCTCTAAGTCAAACTCTTAATGGAACTCACATTAATAACTCACATCATTAAATCGGTATCTGTTTTTTTGTTTGTTTTGTTTTTTAATCAATAGCACATAAATTTCTGTTTATAAGCGGTTGCGTGCTTGTATTCGGTAATTGGCGTGGTTTTACTGGACGTATAATTGCCTGTGTGAATAGATGTAAACTTTTTAACATGCAGTGTATGTTGTGAATGAGTACGTGGTTTCCTGTATGAATAGTAAATGAAAACCACGTGGTGTGGCGTTAAAGTGGACTGCTGCCTCTTTTGTTACAATCAATCATACCGGAGACGAGCCGAGAGCCGCTGTATCAGGAAATCGACGGTAACTTATCTCTTTGGTTTGTGGAAATATACATTGATTATTGTGAGTCACATGGGGCTTACGTGTTCTAAACCAAAAACTTGTCCAGCCAAGATCGAATTTTAAAAGTTTGAGCGTGGCAGCATTACATCTCGTGTTCCGAGTGTTTTATATTTAGTGTGTGTTAGCTAACTGTAGCGAGGGATTGTTAGCTAAATGAACACCAACAGTCCACTTTATTGTAAATTTTACACACAGTTGGTTAAATCACTGGTTGAGGGTAATACCGTTATTGTTTTTATAACTTAAAACAAACGTTTCCTTCTTCGTTTTGAAGCAGCTAACTATAAAGTTAATGTGGTGTGGTCACGTCAGTTAGCTTGCTGGCAAACCATTATGTGAACAAAGAGCCAAGGTAGGTGGCTGCTCAGCCAAACGAAGCTAGCTGTTGTAGTAATACAAGTACTTCTCCAGCCTGTCATTGTGGCAGATGACATTAAAGAGAAAACTGTGAGTTGAAAGCAAAGGCAAACATAAGTCATTTTTGCCTTTCCTCTATTCTCCCTGGCAGGTAGTTAGATTTAATGCGTTGGTTAAGTGGTGAATGTGATTGATTAAATCGACTAATGTCTGAACAATAAAAATTCCCCAATGCATCACATCATTGTGAATTGCTTTCCTTTAAAAAACAAAAAGAAGAAGAAGCTGGTATATCAGATGTGGTAAATCTAGGTTATTTTTCATACTCATTTTGTCATGTCTGTACTTAGCTCTGTGTTCTGCTATATACTTGCATTCTTAATTTTGATATGCATAAAATTAGGTCATGCTGTTTGAAAGTAAGCCGGAGATAACCGTCTCTCATTCGCAATATTCTTAATGTTTTCCTAAGATGTTGCTTAATCCAGGTTTTATCCTGCAATGAAGGAGTATCCTTATATGGAATAAAATCTTTACTTTTTTCCTCTGAAAAGGTTTGGTTAAGAACGGTTAAGATGGTCTGATTTGGATATTAGTGTTAATATTACTTTCCGTCAGTTAACTAACTACAGCCTCTTTTCACCCAGCAGCTTCCAAGTGAACAATGCCGCGAAAGAAGGTGACAGACATCTCAGGGAATGGAGGGATGAAAAAAAAGAGGGCTAGTGGCAAAAGGAAAGAGAGAGACTTCAGCAGTGATGACGAGTTTGAGTACGAGCAGGAGAACAACAAGAAATCTGGAAAGCCTACCACGAAGCCTGGCCTCCAGCCTGTCACTGTGGCAGATGACATTAAAGAGAAAATAGTGAGTTTAAAGCAATGTCTGAAACAAATTCATTTTAAGAAAACTACCAGGAATAACGTTCTTCAAAATTGTACTAATTCTGTTTTGTACTAAAATAAACACCTAAAGTTCATTCATAATGTCTTACAATGTCCAGTATGAGCTAAATGGCTACATCAAAAGACTTGCTTGCTTGCATACAGCATAATTATCAGTTTTAATTCTGACTTATTTCAACTTCATCATTAGCCATATTTACTATCATAATTATAAATTTTAATTCAGTTGTTGTTACTTAGTATATTAAGAATTATGAAAACATGCATGTTGTGTCTTGACACAGAAATATAGTTACATTTCTATTACTGTTCAAAAGCTTAGACAATTGCCATAAATTCTGACTGGTTAAGTTGTATAGACTGCTCTCTACATTTGTTACTAAAAGTGTTAGTACCATTCCAGTAAAAAAACACCCACACAATTTTCTTTGAAATAAATTGAAACTGTCAAAATCATCCACCCTTCTTTATTCCATATTTAATAGAACTGACACTTAGCTTTTGATTTTTGATGTAACATATTTTAAATAAAACAAATAAATTGCCTGCACAAAAATATTGGTACCCCTTAGAGGTGATAATAAATAAGTAGATTGTAGTGATATTCAAACAGGTTATTTTCTTTAATTAGTATTCATTCTGCCTATTTAAATGGAGAAAAGTACTCCCTCTGCTGTTTGGTATCATTGTGTGCACCACACTGAACATGGACAAGAGAAAGAAATGTATCACATCCTTTTGAGGCAATCAATGCAATTCTGTAATGTCTGAATGGGAGTTCTGCACTTCTCAACTGGTAGTTTGGACTGCTCTCAGGGTCATTACCCTGTTGAAGGAGCCATGACCTGCGACTGAGACAGAGCTTTCTGACCCTGTGCTGTATGTTTTGCTCCAGAATGCCTTGATAATCTTCTGATTTCATTGTGCCCTGCACAGGTTCAAGACACCCTGTACCAGACACACGCAGCAAAGCAAACCCATAACATCCCGTGTTTCACAATAGGGATGGTATTCTTTACATTGAAAGCTTCATTTTTTTCTTCTGTGAACATAGAGCTAATGTGACTTGCCAACAAGCTCTAATTTAGTTTCATCTGTGTAAAGGACATTCTTCCAGAAGCATTGTGGTGTGTCAACATGCATTTTAGCAAACCCCAGTCTGGCCTTTTTATCTTACTCTTTCAAAAGTGGGGTCTTCCCGGGTTTTCTTCTATGGAGTCCTTTTTCATTCAGAAAGTGACGGATGGTGCGACCAGATGCTGGTGTATTTTGATCTTGGAGGTCAGCTATATTTCTGTTTTGAAGTTTTCTTTGGTTCTTTTTCCACCACTTGAACTATCCCTGTGTTCAGTCTGGGGTCAACGTTCCCCTTGCGGCCATGTCCAGTGGGGTTGGCTACATCATGGACCTTAAACTTACGCATTATATTAAATGGACTCTACTTGTATATTAGCAACCATGATCACAGGAATATCAAGCTGCTTGGAGATGGTCTTGTGGCCTGAACCTTGACTTGACCATACTTGGCAATTATTTTCTTCCTTATCTTCTGAGACAGTAGACAATAGTCTTTTTTTCATTGTCTTGTCCATGTTCAGTATGGTGCCCACAATAACGTCAAACAGCACAGGGAGAACTCTTCTCCATTTAAATTGACTGAATGACTGATTATAAGATTGAAGACAACTGTGATACTAATTAAAGGAAGTGGTTGAAATGTCATTACAATCCAATTATTTACCATCACTTCTAAGGAGTGTCAATAATTATGTCCAGGTCATTTTCATTTTTTAAATTTAAAATACAAGTGTCTGTTCTATTAAATACGGAATAACGAATGGTAGACACTAATTTTGTCAGTTTAAACTTATTTCAGAGAAAATAAACCATGTTAATGTTTTTTGTTTATCTGCTGTCCTGTTATCAGAGGGTGCAGCATACCTTGAAGGAACTGTTTGACATTAACTCATTAGACTTTTTTGGTCAAAGTTCGTCTCTGCCTAAATTGTTCTGTCCTGTCTCTTTCAGCCACTTCACACTTTTGGTTTTGTCTTGGAATGCTCAATACGAAACATTTGCAAATCAATAGTTATTCACGTTATGGAATTGTTGAAAATGGCCGTTTATGATCTCCCAGTTCTATTTTGATTCACAAAGTCTTGATTTGATCCAATTAGATTCGATTTCATTAAATTAGGGAAGATTTAGGGTCATGTCAAAATTACAATATTGTATAAAAGAAAGTCTTTCTTAATATATGTGGGGAACAATAATGTAGTCTACCAAAGGTAAACATTTACAACTGAAATGAAAACATTACAGTAAAATTGTCATTATTGCACACATTTTGAACTTTTCTTTTGAACATAAAATATCTTCAGTGCTTCAGCACCATCAGCTCTTTGCTGGCAATCATAAAATCAGTCTTCATCTATAGGACTACAGATTTAATCTCAGTGGTGTAAGGTAACAGTAAAAATGCTTCACTACAGCACTTAAGTTTGTTTTGGGAGAATTTTTACTTTAGTGGAGTATAAATATTTTTGCAAATAATTACATTCATGTCACTACATATCCTAAAGAAAATCTATACTTTTACTCCATTAATTTTGCAAAAAGTGCTACAAATTCACAAAATGCCATAAATTCTACAATAGGTACTGGCGTTAGAATTTGCACAGCCCTCGGGCAAGGGGTAAAATATTCCTGCTGCTCCCTGAGCGTGGTTGAGTTTCGTGTTTCTAAACTGCATGACTCCACTGAAGGTGTGCCAGTGGTTACACAATGGAGAGTGGCTCACAATGTGTGTAGGTGAGCCAAGGGAAAGTTCATGAATATTCAAATACCACTTCGTCATTGGCTGAGCAGAGATGCCATCTTTACTCGTGCCTGAGTCATGAATATTCATTATCAATGAGCTGAACACGACCAGTGATGGGCTGAATCAAGGGTTAGATTGCTTTACCCATCTTTAATGTGCCCTCTCCACAGTTCCCTTTATAGATGTATGATTGCATCATACTCTTAGAATAGTTTGTTGACAACATTAAGCTTCGAGCTCATCTTCTAAAAAGTAGACAAAGTTTAATTTATGTGATTGGTAAGATTTACTGTGTTTCCTCATTTAGACACCTGTATTTTGTCAAAGACATCTGGAGTGTTTGCTGAGAATACAGATTTAGTTAATCTGAAGACAAAATCACAAGGTATAAATGCCACAGTGAGGAGTGATGAGTTATTTTACTGCTTTTTTAATCTATAAAAGCCTATGAAAGATATCTTTACCAAAGCAGCGGTTTCAGTGATGAGAAGGAAGAATGTGTCCTTAAGGTCATCATCTGAATCCCTTGTTGTCCATGAGGCAGTAAATGCGTATATCCTTGCAGATAAAAATAGTAATGGACTCCATGGTGAGGTGAATGGCAGCTTTCCGCTTCAGCTTTCTTGATTCAGCTAAGGCTTTCACGGCGTTAAACAGGCTTGCCTGTAGACAAGTTGCGCTGTGTCACACATGCGACGCCTGCTTGACAGGAGGACTGGTACACAAAACGTCCAACCGAGCATTAATATAATGTAATATAATCAAATAATTGCTATGATATTTCATTCCATAAATATACACTGACCAAAATATTTCAATCATCCAATTCTGAATTGGGATGAATCACATTTGATTTTTTACCCACCCCAAGTTGAAAAATCACTGTGATATTATGAATACCACACTGTCCTTGTAATTTTGGATACCTATAGTCATTAACTCAGCATTTCCGTACTTTTATTTATCTTAATGAGCAAAACCACTTGTGTAAGATTAATGAAAGATTTGTACTTCGTGACTGACTTTTTGCTCTTTCTACAGAAACTTGAGTCCCCAAAGGTGAAGGGTCAACTTCTCATCTTTGGAGCAACCAACTGGGATTTGATTGGAAGAAAGGAGGTTCCCAAACAACAAGGTACAGGGGAGGACAGTGAAATTATGGGTATTACTGTTCAATACTTGATCAATTTACTGACTAATCACTGTGATGTGTAGCATGTAGAGTTTTAGCATTATATACGTAGTAAGGCGTAGGGATGTTGAGATGAATCTTTTTCCTTTTAATTGTGCTTATAAAATATGGCGGTTAATCAACTGTAAAAATTTAGGAGGCACGATTTTGAAACCATAACAGTAAAGTCCCTTAGTTCAGTGGTTTTCAATGGGTGTGCCGATGAAATTTTTAAGTGATGTGGAAAAAAAATCAAAATCTTTATCATTCAAATGTCATTTTCTAAATTTTATATAAACGACTAGTTTTGGGTTTGGGTTGCTTTATTTTTCGGGTGACATCAGAATATTTGGAACAAGGAGGCTTAACCTGGCAAAACTGTCGGTGTCTGTACTGATGGAGCAGGATCAATGACAGGACCGATGAAAGGATTCGTCAGCCGGGAATGGGGAAAAAAAACCCTGACATTGTGGTCACTCAGTTTTTTACATCGTGAGGCTCTTGTTGCTAAAATGTTACCAAATGAGTTGTTGGAGGTTTTGGACGGTGCCGTGGACATTGTTAACTTCATTAAAACCAGGCCATTGAAGTGCCACCTGCTCTCCACCTTGTGTTAGGAGACTGGCGCAGACTGCCACACTCTGCTGCACACGGAGATCCGTTGGCTCTCCCGTTGCAAAGTTTTGTCACGTGTATATGCCCTGAGGGAGGAATTACGCATCTTCTTAACAAATGAGAAGTCGAAGTATGCAGAACTGTTTTCAGATGAGGAGGGCAGATATTTTTCACCATCTTAATGACCTGAACCTGCGTATGCAAGGGAGAAATTAAAATATTCTCACAAGTGCTGATAAACTGCGTGGATTCCTATCCAAACTCACTCTTTGGCAACAAAATGTTGACAAGGGCATCACTTGAGATGTTTCCCCTCACTCATACTGGACACTTAATCACTCATCTGTGTGGGCTCACATCTCTTGAAACCCTTGAGGAGAAATTTTCCTTTTATTTTCCTTTAGTATCCCTTGAAAACTTTGACTGGGTCCCTGATCCTTTCAGCTCTGCTGTCATGGATATGGTCAGTAAATTACCATTGCAAGTATAAGAGCAAGTCATTGAAATGAGAGAGGATCGTGGTTTAAAACTGAAGTTCATTGACCAGACCTTGGACACCTGGTTGAATGTAGCAAAAGAATGTCCAGCTATCGCAGACCTGGCAGTCAAAATACTTCTCCCTTTTTCCAGAACATACCTGTGTGAACTGGATTTTTCAAGTATGACCCACATAAAAAAACAAAGAGAGGGCGACAGAGAGTTGACCTGGGGGGTATACTACGAGGGCGGATTAGGGGGTTAGTCAGCTAAGTTCAGGCGCAAGTCTGACTTTCCGATGTCACGAAGCTGACTTAGTTCTGATCGCACTCTGTCGCCCCGGTAACTTACGCTCCGCGGCTAGCGTGGTATGGACCAGCATATGATGGAGCTTAGTCGGGCTGACATATAAACCACCGCGTCTTGACCAATCACCTCATTTAGAAAATGGATCCTGGATCCCGTTGAACTAAGTGCACGTATCGTTAGGGGGTCTCTCCGTATATTTAGAAACCGGCAAAATCCGCTTGATTTCCGCAAGGATATTCTTTACGCCAGCGGTCCCCA
>OMOW01101367.1:0-13980 GCA_900312555.1 Lamprogrammus exutus
CAACAAACTCGGTTTGCACAGCCATCATGAATTAAGGCTTGAGCAAATCCACCTGCTGGCTATTCTGATTCACCAACTTCTTCACAGTGAGAACACGCGAGAAAAGATTCTCCTGTTCATCAAAGACACCAATCACTTCTAACTGGCCCCATGCTGACATGCCATGGTTTGCGGACCGCGTCAGGGTGCTTGGACCCCTTCATACTTGCTATGCAAGTCTAGTTACATATGGAATTCATGCGGAATTACTCAAGGAATCAACAAGGAATAATCTGTGACCAGCAAAAAACTGTTGTTTTACTGATTCTACAGCACACAGACATGTTGTTTTTATTACATAATAGGGAAGGTCAGGAGAATAAGAATGACATGCACCACAGATCCAAGACTGGACCTGAGCCACAGTTACCATGGTTACATGGCATCCACTACAAATGCTCAAGCCACCAGGCCATCCCAAAGCACAAAACCATCTGAAAAACTTGAGGACCAGAAACATAGATGATTATGTTGATAAATAAAATCTGAAGCAGAAAAAAAAGAGTCATAATATTATCTGGCAAGAGAAAAGGTAATGTCGGTAAGTTAAATGACAAATCTTATCAATCCAAATTTCACAAACATTACAAACATATTAAAGCATACATTAGAGAGGCGATTTTCCCAATGATGTTTTAAAGTCAAAATCACGGAAAACAGCAAATAAATCCTTAACATTACAACAGAAAGATGGTTGAGAGCAGCATATTCACAGGAAACTGCATGATGTCTTCTATTTTCCAGGATTTTCTCATTCAACTTTTGGCAAATTAATTGCCACAGCATTTTGCCAAATGGTGTTCCTATTTAGGTTTGACATATGTATTAAATGAACTCTGAACGAAAGCTGACATATGGCTGGCATTATTGTGATTGTGTCTTGTAGCTGTTATGAAGCTTTTCTTCATGTGATGAATGTGTTGTTAAGCTGCCTTCAGGAGCCGTGCAAGCAATGAGTTCATTTAACTCTGTTAGCTAAATGAGCCAACCCCCATTAGCCTGTTGTTGTTAAGATTAATGACACTGAGTGTGAAAATGATCTGTTGTTCTGGAAAGCTGCTACTTTTGAGCTTTTTGGAAACACTTTAGGTGTATTTCAATTATAAAGCAGATTTTATGGGAGGACTCCAATGGGGTACAAGACTGTAGGCCCCACAGACTCCATACTCATTTTGAGTTAGAATTAAATTCATAAAGAGTGCAATATTTTACTGTTTATGTTGCCTCAACTACATTTCATTTACTTTACTAGTTACTTTCCAGATTCAGATTTAACAATAAATACATATGGACTACTTGGTAAAAATAATGCTCTCTCCAACTTCCAGCACTGAAAAACAAATTTGTTTTGGCTCAAAGGCACACTGACTTTAGACGAAGAGAAAAACCCCAATTTCAAATTTTGCAGACATTAATTTTTCCCAACACACTGACTTTCATAACGCGCCTCTTTTGATAGCTGGGTGCATTTGACTGCTAATTCTGAACTTAAAATGTAGGTTTGTTGACAAGAATTCAGTGTCTTCTGTGTCATTTCTACATGATTATAAACTTTACTCATGGTGCAAGCAAAAAGAGAGCGAGGACAAATGAAAACCCTACTTACTTTTACACCTCACCATGCCTGGCCAATGGCTGTGTGAAGCGAACGTGGCTGGTGGATTGACTGATTCCGAAAGTTTCAAATATTGTAGATTTTGATACAGATGAAGGATCCTTCACATTTAGCCGGGCACGGGATGCAACATGCAGACACAAGGCCTTATTTCAGCCTTCAGATGGCTAATGTGACTCACCCAGCCTTGGGAGAAGGTGATCAATGGAGGGTGGAGGGTTAGGGTGCTCTAGATCACTGATGGTCAAGATGTTTCCAGACAACCCATGCCCTGCATTTTCACATCTCCTCCCCTTTTTATTTGTAACTTCTTATCTAATGTCCTCTATCCTTCCCATCTTGTACAACTGTCCATAGCTGGTGCGCTTTAAGAACCCATTCCTGCAAATGGCCACAAACACACAATTTTCCTATCTGCTATATGAGTGTTGACCAATACTGCTGCATTTGCAAAGAAGGAAGAGGGAGCAGCCAAATAAATAAATAAAAGCCAGAGTGAAGAAAAATGTAAATGGTGTCATCTTTTCCCCCTAGAAAGCTGGGAACAAATTATGACAGCTTTGGGTTGGCAAATATCCAAACAAGAAGAACACCTGGCTGAAAGTAAAGCTTTATTCAGGGCAGAAGTCTCCAAAATTATCAGAGTTCAAATGCTGGAGGGCGAGCAAAGGATGTGATAAGGTATGCGGAAAGGTAAAAGCAAGCATGTCTCGGATAAAACAAGAAAAATGTGATTAGAATTGATCTGCATGACTTATGGCATGAGAGTAATGTTTGGGGTAGGAAAAATCAAAAAGTACTGTCAGGACCACTGTGAATCTTTTATTTCAATGTTTTGGGGGACATTTTATTGAACTGTCATGACTGGTGTATTTCCTGGGCTTGAAGGGCTCATTGTGAATTAGCCTCGAATGTTCAATGGCAGGGGCACTGAAGCAAGCCCACTCGATATCACATGGCCCAGCGCCTTGTCTTTAATGGCTAACGAAAAATGATAAATGATGTGCCACGGCCAGCCATCCAAATACGACACCTGTTCTGTTCTATTGATAGCACGGTAAATCCATCCACCTAAAACAAGTACATAAAGCTGTAGAGGTACCACACTGATCTGAGCTGAACTGTGATTTCAATCCATAGTTTAGGTGGTAATTCCTTAGGTATCACTCAATCAATCCAAATCAATCTGCCTCACCTAACCTTGAATAGTTGCTAATCCTGCTAATTTTATTTGTGTGAATTAATATAGAAAGATTTGACGTCCAATGTTTAAGAGGCTCTCAAACTGAAAGAAATAAACATATACAAATTGAAAGATATTGATTATAGGCAGAAAAAGCCTTTAAAAAAGTGTGATCAAAAAATAAGTTGATCATACTGCAAGTCACGTCTGGCCAATAGCAGTGTAACCTTTAATATACCACTGAAGTCAAATGTTACGATTACACAATTACCTTCAGTTACTCATTGCTCATACAATATAGAATGAAATGGAAAACAAAACAGCCAAAGTGCAGCTTCTGGCCTTTGAGAGGTTATTTAAATGTCAACACCAAGTGGGAAAGAGGGCTTATCTGTGTGATATTTCCTGAATAAGTTTTGGGTGTAAAACCCTATGCCACACACCAAAACAATATTTAGAAACTTAGAAATATATGTAGATCATTGAATAATTTCTTGTGAAATGCCAAACCAAAGCACGAGTAGACTAAAAATGCCTTAGTCATCTCAAAATCTATAAAGAACTCTGAATCTATAAAGAGTTTGAATTTGATGTGCCAATTTTACCATTTCAAGGCAAGGCGATAGGTTCCTAAAATAATGCTTACATTAAGTTATGAAACCTCCTAATTATGAATAAGAGTAAACTGAGGGAACAAGACAAGATCTTAGGCAGCATTTTGGTAATTTAAGCATTAAATTCAGTACCCTTTAAGTTTGCATGCAAATTTGACCTTGATATCGGTTTAAGGGGCTTTCAGGTTAAATGAATATACATAATACACAACAAAAGTCCCCATGGTTAAACATGGAGACAGAGTTGGACAAACATGATCCAATCGATACAAACTGATTTAGGGGAAAATTGCAATCATTTACTGTATTCTCCAGTTAAATGGATCTCCAGATCAATCTTAATATCTTAGACAGCCCCCCTGTGGTGTCCTGATGGACACACAGAGATGACTCTTATTTGTTTTCGATAGACATGCTTGAACAGCTAATTTTAGAATTTGAACGTAAACCAACAGAGGCAACATTAACATCACCACTTCTGACCTAATTGTTTGTTTCTCATGTGTGAAACTATACGCATATTTGCACAATGTCAGTTCACAAGCTTTTACCTGCCTTAACTATGAATGATTATCCATCCTCTACACCACCTTATCTGGGTCACGGTGGGCTGGAGCCTATCCCAGCAGTCACTGGGCAAGAGGCAGAGCACACTCACTGGGCAATTTTTAATTAACGTAATCTAATAATGTCTTTGGACTATGGGGGCAAATTGGAAGAAGGAGAACATACAAACTCCACATTAAAAAGAACCTACTTGGAATAAAACCCAGGACCTCCTTGCTGTGGGGCAAAATTACTAACCAGCAAGACTTTGTGCCACCCTGAAGGGGACATAAAACATATTATACAGATTTCCATTTTCACTTTGGTCTATTTTGAAATCTTTGGAATGCTTCACTGTGCAAAAACATATATTCAGCCACTTCTATTGGCTGAATATATTCAGTGCTGCAGCACTGCTATGAACAACGAGAGAAAATTGGTCATTTTAGCTACTGTCAGACTGCAAAACATGGATGCTAGCCAAACACTTGCTCACTAGCCTTGTTGATGGTGGGTGTTTCACAACATTGTCTAGGCAGGTAAATTCGTAAGAGTTACATGTTGATGCAAACATGTTACAAATGTAAAGGACCAATCAAAAATTAAGCTTACTGGATGTAACTCTATAGGCATTAACCTGAAGTTTTGACAGTCTGACAACATTACACAGCAAATATGAGGAATGAGGTAGCTGCACAAATCCAGGTGATTCCAAATAGTTAGCTAATTTTTTCCTGTCACTGTGCAGCAGTGGCAGTAAGGTCACTAGACATTTCTCCTCACACCATCTGTTTCAATATGATCAGCGGTGCAAAATGATACTGTGACACTTCACTGTACTGCCTATATAATTAAGCAATCTGCCAGAGTACAATCTGTTACGCTTGCAATTGACTAGAGAAAATAATATGAGTGTAATCACATCCTCTAATGTGCTCTGTAAGTTGTTGTGATCCCACTTTAATTTATTTAATCAACAAATGAGAATAAATATTACTCTGAGGCTTGGATCCCCTGTTGGCTGACTGGTGATTGCAATGCATCCTGGGACACTGGTGTTGTTTCTATGTATGTAGCCAGTGAACAAAAAGAGGTGGCTTGCTGTGTATGATGATCAGATGGGGACGAGGTGTCTCTATGTTAAACCAACAGCAGATGTTGGATTTCAAAAAGCACATAATGGAGATTTTACTGCTCCTTTGCAAGCCTATTGATTTATATGCAGAACTTTATGAACACCCATTGATTCATCTGGGGCATAAGGCAAGAATTGAATTAAGAGCACATATGGCACAGCACATAATTAAGTTTTTATGCTTTCTTGATGTTTTGACTGTGCTGGTGGGCCACTCTACAGAATTAGGAGAAGAGTCAAGAGATTCCATTTACTAAATTGACATCTTTTCCCAGATACAGAGATTTGGAAAATCAGTTTAAATGTACCTTAACAATGTCTTCGTTGGAGGACTTGCATTGTACGAAGGCTGACACATCAGTAACTGCTCCATTCATCTCTATAGAGACCATTTTGACAGGAATGGCTACTGTGCGGCCAGTCAGAATGGCTGTGTTGATGATTTCTGTGTCCTGTAGAGGGAGAAAAACACAATTAAACAGTTACACTGTCCACATTTAAGATTACTATCATCAGGGGTCCAGGTATTATGCTGTAGGGTAAAACACAGGTTTCACAGAGGGACCACTGTTGTGTCAAGATGGCCTTCAAAGCTTCCAATGAACACCTGGAACTAACAGGAATAAATGGAAAATTGGAGAGAAAAATGATGAGCTCCAATCATTTGACTATTTTAAGAAGGTTTTCCACATGATTCTTGCTGTTACACTGATCTCCGCATCCAGCTTAAATTGCAGACTGCATAAAAGGCGTAAAAGAGCACAGGGTCTGGTGCAACTATTTGATGTGGATATTAGAGGGCATGTAGGTACATAAAGGAATTTCAATAGTACTGCACTCACCTTACATAAAATGTTTCATTGAAGTCTACAACATCTATAGAAAATGCTATAGGAACCATTGCTGTCACCATGTATATGTATGTCCGGGTCTCTGTATCCAGATATGTGTATGACATCTGAGAATGGGACTTGCTCTTACACCTTAAATTAAAATGTGCCATCATTATCTGGATTTTACTTTCACTGTGATCAGATCTCAGTAGGAGGGTCATCATGCTATTAAATCCATACTTCCTTCTTTCTCCGTGGACAAGCTTTTTAAAGAACTAATAACCTTTTTGCAAAGGCTGTCACTGTCTGAAATCAAGCTGAAGGCACCGATTTTATGCAAGTCCCAAATGATGAAGAAGTTCATTAATGAGAGGAGTGGTGTCAAGGGACATTATGAACTTTGTGGGTGATTTTTATCTTGTGAATGTCTCCCAGCATTTACACCTGCTACTTGTGACAGCGGCAAGACTGAATAGCATTGCTTTCACAATACATTCTGAAAGCATTAACTGCTCTGCATTAACATGCTTTTTTTTTTTTTTAAATTGCATTTTAATGCAAGGTGTAAATTGTGTATGAAACACACTTGTCACTGTGTATCAATATGTCATTCCTTTAGAATTTCCTTTTCAACCATGTGTGCAGCACTGAGAGCCATGACAGTATTACTGGAAAAATATATCAGGTTAGGTGGGATTTTTGCGAATTACTCAGGATAATTTCTAAACTGTTCATATAAAAATGTAGTTCATAATAGGCTTTAGTAGAGAGTGTTTTTGTTTTACTATTTTCCAGATTATTGTTAACAGCTGAAATAACTTCAGTGTCTATACAAAATGGATAAAATCTTGATAAATACAGCAAGTTGTGTGCAAAAATAATAATAGTCCTTGCATTCCAATATACCAGTCATAAACAAGGCTGACATTGTTAGCCAATGTGCATTTTTATTTTGCCTGCACTGGGATGGAAATAGCCAATTAAAACACACACCAGGTCCTCAGTTCAAGTATGAATCAATACATTATTTTTCATAGATCATATAAGCTGCAAGAGGGTAACAAGATCTCTCATTTGTGGTGCGAGCTAAGACCCTCGAGAAACAGAGACCATGTTGATATCCCCCAAAACAGGACTATTTATATGTCTGCTCATCTTAAAGTCTTAATATGGGTGGAGAGAAAGAGAAGTACATGAATTTCTGCCCCTCTATATTTTCATGTTAAACTACAAGAGCCAAAAACTGTTAATTCACAGAATCTTGAGCCTTACGAAATAACAGCTGAAATGTCCTTAAGCTGGAATGCCTTCCATTTCCATCCATCATATCCAGAGACAGATAGATAAGCAGGTAAGAGGTAGGATAATGGAATTTTAATAATTTGATTTCTGGTTTGAGAAGTGCTTCAAAGTTTCAACAAATACCTTCTTGCAACTTCATGACACCACCAAGGTGAGAAATTGCTGTGGCCTTTAAAGACACTCTCATTGATTTTGGTATCCAAAAGCACATGGTGAATCACTGTGTTTTTAATTTAAATGTGAACTGTGTAGAGCTTTATCATTAGTGAACTATGAAGGAATTTGGAATTTGGAGGCAGTACCAGGAAAAGAGTGTGTCTTTAATATTATATTATATATACTTTAATTGTTTTTTTATAGCTTCTTTTAGGTACTGATGAATCTAATATTTATTCTTTAATTATCTAATGGAAAATATGTTTTTTGAAAGTTTTCTAATCTATTGATCTATAAATGTTTGTAAAATAAACTGAGATGTAAATGGATCTAAGTACAAGATGCAAATCACAGATTCAAGTTTTAAGTCTGAAATCTGTGATATTGTTTTTATAAACAATAAACTGGAGGTGACATGAAATCAACAATTTCCACTATTTTGGAATTCCTTCTGTTACTGAAGCGTAAGTGGCAGACAGGGATGTTCTTGTTTTCCTCCTTTTCCTGCTTTTAAAATGAAGCCAATTTATAGAAGGCAAAGCACAGCAGACTTGTGTGGATAACTGACTGGACTCAGGGGCTAACTCCTAATTGAAAGACATCATCCCTAAGCTGTTCTTGCTGTTTTGACATCTGGTAGGTATTACACCAGACAAAATACTATACAATTAAATGTGTGCTGCTTTGGGAGCACTAATTATGCCTACCTGGATTTAATTTGGAACACAAAATCAGCCTCCACTGTACATGACTATCATTTGGCCTAATTACTATGTTCTGTATGAAGCAGTAAAACAGTTATTAGATACACTTTAATTGTCATATCATAAATACAAATGTAATTTCTATATCATATTAAACTAAATTTGTTTTGTTTGGCTGAAAAGTTACACAGGTGTCTTTTGAACACTAAACTACCTTAAAAACCAGGTAGAAATATCACCTAGCTTTTAGTCAGGGCAAATTACTATCAAACGGTCTCACATATCAGGTCTTCAGCCATGTGTTCACTTGATGATATATCAGTTGGTTGTCTATCAATGATCCTAAGCTTTATTTGACATTTGAGTCTGGAACTGAGCTTTGTGGAAAGAAAAACATCATCTATTATGGATTTATCATTGCCTGCTTTAAGTTACAATCAGTAACATAATCTACTGCAGCCAAGTAATGAAATATGATCACATGTAAACTTATTCTTCATCAATTGAAGGCATTTCAGACTATTTAGTAGACAAACATCGTACATATGTTACACAGATGAGAGCTGGACATAACGACATCCAAAGACAGTGTGATGTTAACAATGAAATTAAGTAAATGAAATTGAATATATTATGATATCTTATCTATATGATATATCATATCATTATACATACCATCATATAATATGTATATAATATACTATTAAAGAAATAAAAAGCAACTTTTCTCAATTACTGAGTTGACCAAATTATCAGGACCATTATATTTATACTTTTACTTCAGGTAAAGGTAAATGCCTGAGCCACCTTGCATTAAAATGTGGTCTCAGTATTTGGATACATTGTTTGGACAATCTGATATCACAGAGTTTTTAAGTTAGCTAAATTACAAATTAAAACAAATCTATTTTGTATTTTCAAAATCAAACCCCAAAATGAAATACAAAAAACTAAAATGAGTAAAATAACAGAAAGAGTAAGAGTGAGAAAAACCTTTTTACAAAATATGAAGCAAAAAAGCAAACCGAGGATATTGTACAGCTCTTTAAGTGACCTGACAGCAGTTAGGTGTCAGTGGCTACAGATTTTTGGCTGTGAAATCCAGCATGTCTTCCTCTTCTGGTTTGAGTGCTCTTATGTAGAGCTGGTTGCTGGTATTTCCGTGCCAAAGTGTGTCAAAGAGTTCGTTCCAGAGTCGAGAGATGCATTTGAAGTTATTATTTAAGTATGATCGACATGGCAAGGATTGCAGTTTCAAAGTCACTATTTTCATATTTGATCTCTGACACGTTTAATAACATGGTCAACAGAAAACATAGGTGGCAGATATGCATGTACTGTATATATTTATGCATGCACCAATATACAGTTTACATACACAATGTGATTCATGACTCCAAGCTGAGGAGTATGTGCAACAGAGAGGCAATAATGGAGTTGAGAACCTGTTGTCTATCTTCTCTCACACTTTGGTTGAGTTTGATTTAACCACACCTTTCTGAAACTGATTCTCCCTTCATGCTGTAAATTTACTGCTACTTCTGCCCTTCACTTCCCTTCTTTCTCTCCTCAAATGAACCAGTTCAGCTCTAGCAGGCAAAGCTTAGCAAACCTTTTGTCCCCCATTTGTCTCCTCTTCGTTCTCTTTCTCCCGTTCTCCCTCCCTTTCTGCCACCCTATTGACACGTCTCTTAATTAAGAGCGGTGGGGTCAAACCTAGACCTTCATCTGTGTCGCTTTCAAAGTGAGAAGTGTATTGTGTTTGTGTATTGCAGACAGACCCACCTCCCTACATCAGCATATTCTGAAAGTGCTGATCTGTTCTACAAGCTGTCAGTGGTGTACAGCAGCAGCTGAAAAGTGCTGGTTGGTTTGCATCTGTCCCTTTACTTATAACGACAGAAAAGTGTGGAAGGATGTGCAGATTCACAGCCTGCCCTTTGTTACGCTGTTGGTAAGGTTGTGGCAGCCAGAAACTTATGAAGCATTTCTCTTATTCTGGTATTGACATTTCCTGACCTGATTCACTCCTACTTAACCATGTAACTGCTTTCAATGAGATGTCTTGTGTGGGCTGTTAAGGTGGATAGACAGATGTCAGGTTCTCTGGGCTAATAAATTCAGATGTGAAATTGATGTAAAATCTGGTTTTTGTACCTCAGTATTTCGGAGGAACTGAAAAGCCAACTTTCACAATCATCACAAAAATTCAACATATTGTTAATGTTCACTCATTTACAAACTACCAATTACTGTTTTGATTATTCATTTCACACTAGAATAGCTATAAGGACAATTAGAGAAACAATAAACTTTTCACACAGCAGATTTGTAAACAGGTAAACAGTAGTCACACCTGCTTTTTCTGCGATGACACGTCAAAAACATCCAGTTTTAGAAAAGCCTACATGCCAAAGTTGTTAACCTAAGAGGAAGGCAGTACAACCACTGATGAATCCTTGCCTCAATTTAGTAATTCATGCCCTCAAATTACAAATCATTCCTTCAAATTATTAATTCATTGCACAATGTAATTATTCTATTCTCTCAATTTACTGTCATCATTCATGCCCTAAAATTAATAATTTGTGCCATCAAATTACCAAATTATGCCCTTTATCACTGCGTCAAACTAAGTGTTTTACGCTTCATTCCATTTGTCCTTGCCCCTTGACACTCTTCCTATGGCACACATGGGGTGCTATTTTGATCTTGGACTAAAATATGTAGATATGCGAGGCTGTGAAACAGTGTTGTGTTATCTTTGACATTTCTTGATGAATGCATATTGCTCTCCACCATGACAAAAACTAAACTGTAGTTATGAGTGGTTATTTTAGCAGCGGCATGGCATGGGGGAAAAAAAAGACATGAAATGGGACATGAACCCTATTGGTGCAGCTAAAATTAACCTATTAGAATTTGAAGCACAGAATACAACAAACCAAATTATTTAATAAATCAAACTGCAGTGCATTAGACATTGAGCAAGATTCAGTATCCAATACTCACATACAGATTTTAGAATATTTGGACTTTAGTAAATATATAGCATTTACCAAGATTATGCTAGTGGGTAAACCCACTGTGAGAATTCCCATCATGAATATTCATGGGATGTCAGCACTGGAAAAATCCTTAGTAAATTATATGATGAACTTCAATGAGATGATATTAGAAAATATATGTAGCATTTATTGATATTATTCCATTAGGGAAATGCACTGAATATACAGGAGATGATGTGCTGAAACTTGATATCACCAAATGTCTAATACGATGTATACCTGTATTTCATGTAATTTCCATAATACAGTGTATGCCTTCAGTATATTCCCCTTGCATTTGCACTTTGAACTTGCCATGTGACCTTAACCTTTCACCGATTTGAAAACAAATTGATCAGGAAGGCCCTGACCCTATTCCCAACCAACCTGCCAAGTTTGATCCAAATCCGCTACAAACTATTTGAGTTATTGTGAAAGACAGACTAACAAACATGTCGTGATTACAATACAACCGCCTGCTACTGCATGGCGTGGGTGTAATTATACTGTCCACTACGTAACAAAATGACCTTTATAACTGAGTTCAGCAGGGTTGGTCGTTTCATCCCCCTTTTATTTTATTACAAAACATTCAGCCGCATTAAACTTCCCAGCATCCTGCCATAATGATAAAGTTGGATCTGCTCTGAACAAACCACCTGTTTTCAGTTCATCAATCATGAATCATGGCTGTTAACATTATTCACTTTCCTTAATGGGGATCTGTAACTTCTACTTTTTGTCCTGATATTTACAATCCAATCCATCATCGGGAGCGAAATGATGGATTAAAGCCCATCACAGGAGGCGACCACAGGTGACCTACCCGCAGGAGTCCCCCAGTTTTGAAAAACAGTAAAAGTTGCCCAATGACATTCTTTTTAAGGTTTAGTCTGACTCCTATAAATTCTCACTTTTCACCAGATGCCAGGCAGTAATAAGATTGAGTTTATCTGAGTTGGGGAGTCTCAGATTTTGTTTGAACAGGGACAATTTATATGATTGAACAATGTCCATACTTCAGCTACTTCAATTGGGAGGCTTAGAATCCCACAGGTATGACACCTCTCTAAACTGATTAAGCTGGCTTGTTGCATCACCTGACTGAGTCTGCAGTGTGTTATTCATATTTTACCTTTATTTCCATTACAATAAAAAGCCAAATAGCCAAGTCTACTTTCAAATAAAGTCAAATAATGTGAAATAAAACATGTTGAGGATGATCAGAGCTGCTTTAAGTCAAATATTAACACACATCTTTGGCTTGGTGACTGCATTAGAGAGCTAAAAAAACATTCACATTTTACTACAATGACAACATTAAACATTCACCATAACTGAACTAAAAAGCAGTGAGTGCCGAGCAGTCAAGTCAGATATGAATGGAACTTTTCTTTTACCAGAGGTAAAAAATAAAAATTTATCAAATGTATTGGCAAGATACATCCCACAGATACAGAAAGTGTGGGTGAGATTACAAACTCAGTGTTCTGTGTTCTGTTCTGTGTAATGAAAATGAGATTACCTGTAAGAAGAGCCTTGTCTGGTCTGTAATGAGTCAGACTCCATAATGTGTGCCATCTCACTTAAGAAATGCAAATATTACAAGGTAAGGTCACTCAAACAGCAACTTCAGTGTTGCAGCGAAAACACATTTGTGCTCAATTTGGATGAGTGTACGCTAATGCCAAATGTCCACAGGACAACAGATATGGAGTGAACCGTATTTTACAACACATGTGCGGTACACAAAGTCTGAGGTGCAGCTCGGACATTTGTTAGAGGATATAGATGCAGAACAGTTGTACAATTTGCACTGGTGTAAGGTAACAAACTAAAAATACTTTATTACAGTACTTAAGTATGTTTTGGGAGAGGGTGTACAAATGTTATTTGTATTTTTGGAAATAATTACGTTCACTTTAATATATATTTGAAATAAAATATATACTTGGTACTCCACTACTTTTGTCAAAACTGGTTCATTACTTGATACAAACTAAATTCTAAAATAGTTACTGGCGTTAGAGGCGTGGGCACTGCACAGTCTTGCATGGGAAGTGACAATCAAGAGTCTCTAAAGCTTGGTTGAGTTTCATCTTGTAAACTGCACATGACTCTACTGAAGATCACACAATGTGTGTTTCTGTGTTATTTGCACATGACTCTACTGAAGATCACACAATGTGTGTTTCTGTGTTATTGAACGTATTAGTTTAGATTTACTTGTTTTAAAAAGCTGAAACACAATGATTGTGAGGCATCACTTGGAGTTATACTCATATTGTGTTATATGTATGTTGTATGTCTCGGAAATGTAACTACTAGCTATGTGGAAATATGTGGTACGATTACATAAGAAAATCTGTTATTCATGTTTACAAACAATTGTTAGAAACAAAAATATTGCACTTTATTGGGCCATTGACTTGTGCTTTTTATGTAAATGCACAAAAATGTCATATATAAAAACAAAGTATAAAAATAGAACATATGTGCTTCTCGGGTTACTGACATCAGAATAGTGCAATCACAATGTAAACAAATCAGCCATCACACAAACAGCAACTTGTGTGAGGCAAGGGGAAAAAATATTGCACATTACAGCCCAGCCAACAATTAAGTGTTTGGCATTGTATCAATTAGTAGCTCAAACAGGCCTAAGAACCGCTCTGTTTTAACCTCACTCTCCTCATAGAGCTTCTGCTCCTTAGCACTCTCCTGTACTAGGAAATCCAACATGGGATTTGTCTTCCTCTTCTTCTTTTTAGGTTAAAGGGCTGGGGGGCTTGGGGTAGCCATGGAA
>OMOW01101368.1:0-11295 GCA_900312555.1 Lamprogrammus exutus
ATGTCTTCACGGCACAAATCAGGAAAGGTGGATCTGGGTTTGAATCTGGCTGGGGCCTTTCTGTGTAGAGTATGCACATCCTTCCTCTCTTGCTCACTCAGTATACTTGCTGTCTCTGCTTCTGTCAAACACACTCATCATCATTTTCCAAGCAGCAAACTGTCAGGTTGTGTAAATTAGATTCTGACTGAGGTTGCACACAAGTCAACAGGCAAAAGAGCCACACCTCCCATTAAGACAGGAAGGGTCAAATATGAGTCACCTTAAACCTGAAATGACAGGTTCAGAATTCATCATGGCTTCATTCAATTCATGGCTGACAGTGAAACAAACTTGACAACATGTACAAGTACCGGAAACATCAAGCTAAATTTAAATTGGGGGAAAAAGGAAAATGAGATGAGGCAGAAATAATCCAAATATGGGAAGCACAATTAACTTAGGTATTGTTTGCTCACCAATGTGAGGTATGATAACAATTCCATCACGTAGTGAAATATACTGTATATTCAAATTATACCAAGATAAGGCCTCCTGGCGCATACTGTTACTGGATGTGTACATACTGTATTCCACTAGAGAGCAGCTTAAAACAAAGAATAACAGAGCACTTTCTTAACATGTCAAGCTGCCTCTGTAAGGGTTGTCAGTATTATTTCTTAAGGATGGTGCTGACTGAAAGAAAAGCCATGTGAGGGCACTGAACTGGAAGGCTCTTTGGAGATGAGAAACATGTAGAGATTGTAAGATAGAAAAATAACATCCGTTTGACATCTGAATCCACTATTTGAGGCAGGCAGGACAGAGAAAAGGAGGCCTGGAGATCAAACAAGCAGCTAGCAGTCTCTTATTAGGAGCAGAGAGCACAAGAAATCCGATTCTGTCCACACACACACACATGCACGCGCGCTTGCACACGCATGCACGCGCGCTTGCACACGCACGCACACGCACACACCCACACCCACACACACACCACTCTGAACGAGGGCCTTGTGGTTCTCTATGTGGCCAGCTAACCACTGTACAGGAGATACGATGTAAGCCTGGAGAAGAAGTCAAGATAAGTCAAGACCATCTGCAGCTCTATGACATGTTTAAATCCAAACTAATGGGGGTAAATCGATTCCCAGGCTTGTGCTTTTCCACAGGTTTTCCTGCTTTAACAAGCAAATTGACCACAAAGTGTGACAGAGAGGGCATAGTGTGTGCACGCATGCGTGCACACAAAGCATAAAGGGTTTCCCAGATGATTCCTTTACCAACACTTCTACACAAAAACCACTTTTATCTCACTCAATTTGTCCACACTGAGGCTATCTAAAATCTTTCATCTTCTCCAGATTTCCAACTTTCAATATAATCTCTCTTCCCCATCTCTATAGCGATTGTTTACTGCCTTCTCAAATTAAATTTCTATTTCTCTTCTTCCCTACCACACATCTCATCTCATTCCTGTTTCCTCTGCTGTCCTCACTTCGATTCCTATTCTCTCTTCACGTCTAGGGACATCCCCAGTGAGTCATCTTCTGTCTAGTACAAGAATGAGGATAAAGCAAGATGTTTTTTCATTTCCTTTCACAGCGTTGTGTTATTTTCCTTACCTTGTGTTTCTAATCATTTTAGAAATTGTTGCAGATGTTTCCCAATCTCTTGTTATGTTCCACCAAACATTGAAGAAGTGGCTCATCCATCACTTTAAAAACCTTCTGACGCACCCACGAGAGGTTACATTTCCTTTTCATATTGTACGGACATGTAGATAATGCACGCACGCACAAACACACGCTACTATTGTGGTCACACTGTACTATGGTCTTCCTCCAGACCAGACACACAATTCTCAATGTCTGAGATGAACAATCCGGTGATAGAGTCCATGGCACTGACTGTTTCGTGCCGTAGTATTACACCTGTGTTGACTGACCTAACTCCAACTCCTATATTTACTTATGGAGAATCGCCATCTTCTCCTAGGGAAAATCAAGCTGTCGTAAACATTTGAATGATTAGCATATATAGGCTCAATCACAGCCAGGACCAGACAAACACACTTCAGATACACAAAACATTTCAGAAGTCCTATTTTTTGTTGGGACTAAAATGGAACAAGATTCTAATTCTAATCATAGGCAATTCAGTGCACAGAATGTTAAATGCTACACTGAAACAAGTGTTGCCAACTCACCATTGGGCAGGCATCTGGATCAGTTTGCCATAGAGTGCAGTACTGAAGAAAGGGATGATAGGGATGAGAGGCAAGAAACCCCTCACACTGTCCTGGCATGTCAGGCCTGCCTGGAACCCAAAAACCTGGAAAGAAAGACAGAGATTGAAGGGGAGAGACACATACAGCAGGCAAAAGGGGGAATGGGGAAAGTAGACATGGAAATTCACAATTGTATGGATGAAACCATTTCCTGGATCCACAGAAAAACATGTCAGTTCTCATTGGGTTCACAGCTTCTGAAAAGAAAACATAGCCAGCATGGTTATTCTCTCATCTTTAACTCCACTAAACTAATTTGACCCCATCTGTCTTCAGCAGAGCAGTCGCAACTTAAATACATACTCTTACAGAACTGAGGAAGACAGACCAGAAGAGCAGAACATCTTATCAACCATGTTTACTATACAAACAGCTATCAACAAGTCTGGGAGACACTGTTCTCAAGACACATCCTCATACTGATATACAGACAGCTGAAACTCTTATAGTTTTCCAAAATGTCATGAACCAAATGGCAGGAGAGTTGTGGTCACTGTAGTGTCATATAATGATTAATATTAATTGATATGCATATGTCTTGAACAAAATGCAGTTGGTATCTAGTGTCCATAAATATGGTGTCTTTAAGTCACAGCATGTCTTTTAATACATGTGCATTATCCAAGCTCCTGGTCCATACTATGCCAAACACATCCTGCACTACAACCTCAATGTTTACATTCTGTTAATACTGGACATGGTGGATGTAGTCCTGTTAAATATTGGATGATGGCTGGGCCCAGCTGTGACAACAGCAACTGTCCAAGGCACAGAATAAATTCAT
The DNA here is from genome assembly GCA_900312555.1 of Lamprogrammus exutus. Lineage (NCBI taxonomy): Eukaryota > Metazoa > Chordata > Actinopteri > Ophidiiformes > Ophidiidae > Lamprogrammus > Lamprogrammus exutus. Next base: position 3,054 of record OMOW01101368.1, read on the forward strand.
TCAATTACTGAAAGTTTAACTTTAACAAGCCAATGCGCTCTACAGCTGGCTGAGAGAAGACAGACTTAATATTGGACAAAATCTACAATGATGATTAATTCAGAATAAGACACCTGGCCTGTGGGTGTCATGCTATACACAACAGTAGCATATCCAGGTGCACTGTATGATTGTCAGATATAGCTGTAGACATAAAACAAATCCTACTTTGAAATGCAAACTGTATAGCCGTAGATTGTTTCACTGCATTGTTTCCTTTTGGGGAACAAAAATTTTAATCTTGCGCCATTTCAGCAGCCAGAAATAACTAATTATTTGAATCACCAAAGTGTTCTTTTATGAAAGCTCAACTAGCCAAAAAGGAATAAGTGATTGACAGGTGCCTTCTATAATATCTACCACTGTACCCACCTTGTTGACCAAACAAGCTGAAACACAGTTCTTGACTACAACCATGGAAGAGAGAGACAATGGTTAACTCTCTCAAGACAGACACCTAAATTCTGACAGCCAGCCTCAATAAAAACCCATTGAGATAAGCTTTAGCTTATGCTCATTTCACATCAATTCCTGAACTGGGTGAATTGCAACCAGAATGACCTCCACCCTGCCATGATCCCACTGTCAAAATCCAGAGGTAGAATTAGTACCTTGGCAGATACTGATGCTGATTGGTGGACAGGTCAGAATAAGCCTTGGCCACTAACTGGTTGAGTGTTGACCCTGTGGTGACCCTGTGATAAGGACTACCAGCATGACATCTAGCAAACATACTGCCTTAGAAAAACACATCCAGGCCATACTAGGCCAGATTAGGCCACCCCAGATCACTCCAGATATGGTATCCATACTTCCTAAATGCTGGATTATCTAAATTTAGGAAAGCCACCTTCAAATGAAAGATGCGGAGAGATGAGGTTTATAGGAAAACCAAAGAAAGCTGAAAAGGGGAGAAAACTGTGCATTGCACTGAAAACTGTGCATTGCACTGTAGACACTGTAGACTAAAATCAAACAGTATGAAAACAACATCTTTTGAAAATTTAGGGCATGACTTCATCTTCACCTAGATTTTAGACAATAATCTAAAATGCAGGCAAATAAGGGAGATGATAAAAATTATAATTTCAAATTGATTTGGTAAAAAACACTAAATTAACAAGTATATAGTGAGTGTACTTGCGACTGCTATGTGTTGTTGCTTTGTTGATCCTTTTAACTTGGACGTTCATGTCAACTATTGGTATGTGGTATGCTGCTGAACTGACATCTCAGGAACAGCCATAATTTTCTACATAACATACTGCATAAGTACTTATCAGTCTTATATCATAAGTAATCTTATCCAGCAGTTTTATCCACAATGTGCAATCATTACTGTCATGTTACAAATTGCATTCCATTTATTCTGCTTCAAGCTTTCAGGCAAACATGTTATGCAGACAGATTTTCAATAAAAAATAAATGAAAATAAAAAATACAAAATCATGGTGAAAACCATGATCCTGACCAGTGTGGGACTGTTGGTGCTCATCAAGAGGCTAAGTGCTGAGATTTTTATGACAAAATCAAAGGGCTCATCAAGGTCATTAAAAGGGTCATTAGGGTCATTTTAGAGTGGAGTTACAGGTGTGGCCATGCCTTGTTAAATCGGGCTGCAGTGCACAACAACCATACTATACTGTAAGAGGCAGAGGCTGTGTTTGGCATTAGAGAAGCATAGATACCATTAACCAAGCAAGGTTTTAATTTGGATCCAGATAGATGGTTTATCAGATTCATGTTTCATGTCAGTTTTTGAAAATCAATTGTGAGGGGATGTCAAAACAGTGTGTGTGTGTGCATGCGTGTGTGTGTGTGTGAGAGAAAGGTAGCATTTTCTTTAAGATGAATCTGCACTACAAAATATCACCCCCTCTCACCTTAAGGTAGATGTGTGCATAGCAGTGGTGTAGCAGGTTATCAGAAGGCTGGCTAAGACTGCTTACGGTGCCGACCAGCTCTGGAGCATACATGGGCACAGAGTGTTCAACATTCACCCTCTCCACCTGGAACTGCAGAGCTGGTAGAGGACACACTGGCTGAAACAATGGCACACTGACTGGCCCTGATGCTGTCTGGGAGATTACAGGATAGATACAGAGGAGGAAAAAAGGTTGAAAGTGAAAAAAGTACGAGTAAAGATATAAGGAAGCTGATACAACTGGCACTGCCATACATAAGTGGCACAGCCAAATCAGATTCAGTTTTACCCCACAAAAAGATTGCACTTATCTTAGAATATTTACATATTTAAAATCCACATGAAGCTCAAAAATGAATTTCTTCCTCTCCACAATTATCCTAATAATCCATGTTTTTCAGTGCCTTAAGTCACCTACCACCTAACTGACTTAATGCCATTTTAGAGAAATGTGTCCATTTCTGTATGAGCTGTAGGGACACTGTAAAATTCCATTCAGAGGTTGTAAAAGGGTACTTGATTGGACCCCGCTTCTTGTGTGCATTTCATACATTCTCCATTCTCTTCTTTTTCTCTACCATTTTATATAACTTAAATTTAAGCATTTCATTTTATTACAGTTCAATCACATTAATGGGCTTTACAAAGAGGTTCGCCAAGTTGTACTGTTAATACCATTAAAGGTTAATACTATAAGTTGCTTTAATCTAAAGCTGCTTTACTGCTCTGAGCAGTACCAGATATTTCAAAGATTAGAGTACACTACCTTGTGCCCCATTAGGATGGGCATGAGTGTATGCAAGAGGTTGAACTCAGCCATGGAGACGGTGACTGAAACTTGAAGAAGGGTGAGACAAGTGAGTCTGGTTGGGATGAATTCCTCAAGGCCTGATATCTCCTCCAGAGTAGCTGGACCATGGCTCTCCTCAACCACTTCTACAGACACATTGACACAAATGAGGAAGATCAAGAACCATGTTAACTCTGACACAAACACTGTGACTGAGTGATCATTTTACAAGGAAAGGGTGAGCTGTGCAGCCAGCCAGTTTCTTTTAGTGGGTATTCCTCCATTATGCCTGCAGCATTGAAACAATAAAAAAAATGTATTTTCCTAAAAACCACCACCTCATACACTGAATAAAATAAACTTGCACTATAAAAGTACTGGCATCTTCAAGAGATATTAATTACAGTGGCTGTTTCCCAGTAGCTTTGTTTTTGAACTTTCACAGAAAAACACTTATTCAATAAATAACCAGAAACATCCGGGAAGAGCACGACAATGAAGTGAACCGAGTCGGTGTGGAATTGTGGCAAGCAAGGTCAGCACTCATCAAAGTAAGGAGTGACTAGAGCACTGAGCCACTTAATCATGCCCGGGGTCTGAGGTGGACAAACTCTGAAAATGGGTTTGTTCCCTCAATCAGTAAAGGTTCTGTTGGACTACATTTCCAGCACCCGGTCCCAGGTGGGCTCAACGCTGTCTGGCCCAATGTTGCAGCGCACATCCGATTCATCTATCATTGCTTTGTCCAATGAAATCGCATGCCTGGGTTCAATGTTGAAATGTTGAAAATGTATGCATCATTAAGACGTTTGCAGTATATAAATGTCATCAGTTTTTAGGCTAATGAGTTTATATATGATTTATAGGATGAGGCAACTCAGGTAGTAGATTAGGTCATACAGAAATCCTAAGGTTGGTGATTTGATTCCAGGCTTCCCATAACTTTTACCATAACTTTGAATTAACAGAATAAAAAATTCAAAGTTGGACTAATGCAAGGAAAACCTTAAAATGAAGTAGATTTTAGGAGTAGCAGTAGTTTTGGATTCAATGTGCGAGGAAAAAACACTATCTGAACACACCCTGTATTTTCCTGTTCCAACAGATCCAAATTAGATTTTTGTTTCTTATATTGTTCTTGAGCAACAAACACAACTGAATACACTGTTAGTAATTTGCTAGTTGGAGCCTTCTGCTCTAAATAAGACAAGATCTTATAAAACACAAGAGATGTCAGCCAATTTGGCTTTATATACACAGCAGGTTTTGGGGAGGAACGTCATTCTTCTTGAACTCTTGGCATGGGGTATGGCAAGGAGTGGAAAAGAGGAGGAGAGGATGACAAGAAAGATAGTCATGTCTTTGACCTCCTGACCCTTACTTCTCCTCTGGCAGGCACACAAACATCCTCTATTGCCCTCATAAAGGGGAGCTGGGGTAGTACAGCAGTTGTCACCCAAATCATTTACAGAAAAGATAGAAAAAAAAGAGTGTTCACTGGCAAAATCTCAGCACTAAAATCATCTTTGATACTTACACTGTAATGAATCTATCATAAACTGATATTCAAGACCATATTTAGGATACCTCCACTTTACTAAATCAGAGGTTTAGTTATATCTAATAATAAATCCTAAAATGACAATCACACAAGCAGAGTTATTTTCAGACATGTCTATCCTAGTCTATTTGATAATAAATAATTCCTAAATCAAGCTTTGTCAACAACGGTCTTCTAACAGGGGAGCTATCAATAACTTCAATAGCAAACCTTTGCCCGATCAAAAAAATTCTTTTGAATTGTATTTGTTTTGTGATATATTTCTATTTCAAAAGTAAACGTCAGTGATTCCAAAAATAAGTGCTGAAATATGAGATTTTATTTATTGACCAAGCCTTCATCTGGGAACAAATACTGTTTTGCAATGTTTTTGTTCTGCTAATGTTTCTGTTTCAACAGCAAATATCTGGAAAGCTACATTTATTAAATACTCATTTAATCAATTGATATTTTATTTCTTTTCACTGCTAGACGACACTAAATGCAGTTTTAGTATTACAGAATACAAGAGGAGAGGCGAGTACTTGATTTAATAAAGAAAAGAGTACTTGATTTTATAAAATATTTAGGGTGTGCAATATGTTATCTATTCATCTGTAATAGCTACTTTAGTGAATATGTTTCTTGAATATGTATCTTTTTTTTAATCTACTCTCAATTTCTCAATTCCCCCTACGGTTCTAAGTATACTGACCTTTCCCCAGCATTCACGAGAGAGAGCAGACACATATAGAAACAGGAAGGAACACAGTGACCTGCCCAGCTCAAGTCAAAAGTTCTACAATAATTATCCCATCTTTTATTATCTATCACAGATGCTGAAACAACCGAAACCTACGGATGTTATGGTTTCATAAAATTTAAGTTATTGCTACAGATATTACACACACACATTCCAACATACAGCTTTCACAACATCCCGGGGATGAGCTCATCACTAGCTGTGCAGGGCCCATGGCTAACAAAAGGTGTTTGGCTTAACCTCCCAAGTGAGGTCCAAAGGGTCAGTACTTTCATGTACGGCTGCGTGTTGAAGGATGGGATGAGCAAGGAAATAACAATGTGATGAGGATACTGCAGCATAAGAGCAAAGTTGTACAGCTTTTGGTGTTGGTGAATAGAAGAGAATAGAATACTGTTTGGTCGGGTCGAGAAGAGAAGAGAAGAGAAGAGAAGAGAAGAGAAGAGAAGAGAAGAGAAGAGTTCATTCAATACAGTAAAAACAGTAAAAGAGAGGGACTATCCATCCATGATGTACAACCTTGCTGTGGTTTGCAGTAGGGCTCATACTCGTGGTCCATAGCACAAGTGACCATCTTGAGTATACGGTGGACAGCACTGCTGTGTAGCCTGATGTCCAGAGGTCCCACTACTAGTCTCTTGATGGATGTCTCTTGAACAGGGGGCACTACCTCTTCCATGCTCACCACTGAGAAGTCCTGAGAGCCTACAGACCAAGGAACAAAAATATTTCACATATTTGTACACTGTGCATGTCTGTTATCTCAGTTACTTCTCTTTGCATGTTTATCATAAAAGTGAAAAACAGTAGTAGCACATATTTTGTGGACCGAATTGTGTATATTAAATTTATTGTGAAATTATCCAAAGACAATTTATACCATGAACCACGACTAAGGGAAAAGATAGGAGGGAAACTGTATATTTCAGTTGTGCCAAGATAGCAGAGGCGTAATGCAATGAAAGGGAGCAGTTAATATATTCCTGAACCACTGGAATGATGAATATTCCAAATGGCCATTTCTCTCACACAGCTGTCCCTTCATTCGTTGCAGGCCCCTATTCCAGAGGTCTACTTTAAAGCCGGCAATAAAACGGGAGAAATTAAAAATAAAAGAAGGGGGTGGATGAATAGCAGGAAAGGGAGAAGAGGACAAAGGGTCACAACTTGCTTTATTCCCATTATATTACATTCCACTAACACACTGAACATTCTTACAAATTAGAAAATCAACTTTGAATTTAATTTTTTTTAAGAGAGAGAGTTGAACTACCCAATGAATTTGAAACTTTATAAAGGGCAACGGGCAATGCCAATTCCCTTTCCCTTCTTCAGTGATATTTGGCTGTAATGGATTGGACCTAATATCCACCATATGGCTGCAGTTAGAGCGGTCAGAGGAATGATGAGGAGGCTGAAATTAGCTGGGATTCAGACTATTTTACAGTGACTCAATTTCCCAAGATAAAAAAATAATTAATCTGTAGTGTTACTTTAATGTGAAGTCAATAGTGAGTGTGACCTGGGTCGGTTAGTATTTCAGTTGACTCAGAGTTTATGTTGGACCTGTAGCAATAGAGACTAATTTGTTTGGTTGACACTGGATCTGGTCTGCGTCCGAGACGACGAGAAACACTGACAGAAGAGAAGCATTCCAATTGGCAAGGGTAACCATAGACGTCCCACAGGAGAAGGGGACTGACACTTATCCTGCTGTCAGAAATTAGTTTGACAGCTCGGGATGACAGTATCAATGTTTTCTTTAATTTAGATTATTATCTGTAGCTGACAGCATGAGGTAACAATAGGCCAGTCAGAAAGAGAGAGATATAAAGTGAAAAACAGGGAGGCAAATTAAAAAATAGAGTCCTAAGTCTTTGATTTGAGTTTTCTTCTTGAAAAGTTTCTTTATCTGTTACTATTCAAAATGCCATGTAACACTTGTGGGAAATTTAAATGACACTATAAATGGTTGTTTTACCAGACACAAATTCATATTTGAAAAAGGGGGAATAACCACTTTATTGAATAACCATAATCAATAAAGATTAATTAGCTTTGTTAAAGCTATAATCAGTATAACCAAGTGATGATAAGGGAAATGGGTGCAAGGAATGCATTAACTCCCAGAGAGAATTGCCACTTAGCCATACAGTATATTTGAATAACATCCACTGGCATTTGGCCCATACTGCTTGAGAATGTGAGACAGGTTTCATCTTTTTTTGACCGCCATTGTCATATGTAAACAGAAAGCCGTTTTCTAGCAGCTTTGAAATAAAACACTCAACACTCAGTCACTAAAGCACAGAGGGGGCGAAATATAACATTTTACCTAAGTAAAATTGAAGGGAGAATGCTTTATCTCTTAATGGGAACTCCAGATTTTTCAGACTTGAATAAATATTCTTGACTGTTGCAGGTGAGGAATGAGGAATCCTGCCCGTCTTTAGGCTTCTGCCAGGAAGAGTGACACCTAATTAGGCAAGAGGGGCCTATTCACTTTCCAAGAGCTTACAGGTAGAGAGACAGGGGGTAAACAGTGTATCAACAAGCAGAATGGAGAAAGAAACTCAAATACATGTCAGAGCACACTAAACAGTTCTGACAGCTGCCTCCAGGAAAGTTTGGGGTGAGAGCGAGGACAGGAAGGGTCAAGGACCAGGTGGGTGTGATTCAAACAAGATAAGCCCTTTCTTCAAGTCTCCAGGGGGCTTGTTTGACAGAAAAGAGAAAAGAGAGAGAGGGGGAAAGACAGAGGGAAAACAAGATAGATAGGGAGAAGGGAGAAAACAGAACAAGGCAGAGAAGGACACAGAAAAAGAGAGAAGAGGTGGCAAGGTGAGCAAACATGGTCTTTGAGGAGGAATGAATTGGACAATACCTTTGCCGCTGCTGTTCTCCATTGTGTAGAGGTAATCCATGTAGAAAGCACCAAAGCGCTGCATGCCCGCTATCTCTGTGTAGGTCTCCTGTCAAACAAAAGCAGAGTCGGGTAAACATGGCAGTAAGGGAGCCTGATAGCCTTTAAGAGTAGCAGTGACTGGGCTCATGGTGGATAAAGCAAGGGGAGGAATTTTTAAAGGCCAATATTACCATTGATATCTATTTATAAAGACTTGATGTGCAATGTAATGAGATATTTGATTATTTTAAATTAAAATTAATACTATTTCAATACTGTCT
>OMOW01101369.1:0-16790 GCA_900312555.1 Lamprogrammus exutus
CGCACCTTTGCTGTGCTCGCACACAGGTATCGCGAGATCAAAAGGCAGATAATGAGTGTTGACTACACAGATCTGATGGATGGAAAGACATAAGTAGTTTTTTGTATTAATGGTGACTGATATCTCTTACTGCAGTGACACAGGTGAGAAGGAGCCAGAGTTTGGAACAACGGCTGAAATCTACGCCTATTGGGAGGAGCAAGAATACAGCATTGAAACAGTCAAAGTGAAAGCTATAGGGAGGCAGAGATTCAAGGTCCATGAGATAAGAACTCAAGCAGACGGGCAAGTTAGGTTGCCTTATAAACCAAAATCCAAAGGTCAGGATTTGGTGCATGCAAACATATGAAGGGGATTCACCCCTATGAATAAATACATTTGACTGGTTGCAATGGCGCTAAACTGACGTGAGCAATGGTAGCCAGTGATGATTGGTTCTGCTCCTCTGATCTCTTATCATCTAATCAGGCAATGACTCAGTCTGTAATATGAGCTGATTATAACTCACTGTTACTACCTGCCTGGTTGGACAGAAAAAAACAGAACGTTTTGCCCTTATACAAGGATTGCAAACAATGTTAAATGTAATGGATTTCTTTGAATAATTGTTAAGGACAGGATAACATTTTAATACCTTGCTTTTATGTTCTCCACTTTGCTTTGTGCCTCCTCTGAACCTTGGTTCTGTGTTGTTTCGTGTAACATAATACGTTGGGTTATCTTTCAAAATATGCTACCAAAGTGTACAGCTAGAGGGCAGAGTAACACAATCACAGCCGTCCTCAAAAAATAACATGCATAACTTCAACCAGCTACATTTTTAGACGATACCATATTTCTTCAAACCTGCACCTTCAGATTTTTTTGTGTTGGATTTATGAGTTGTGGCTTGTTGGCGTTTGCATTTTAAGCCTGTGGAGGTTTTGCACGTTAAATGCTCCTATGAGCTTGTTTCTGTGTCTTAACACTGACAGTGTGCTGGGCTGTGAGTTGGACTTTTTTGATCAACACAGATTTACAAATATTCCGTCAATCAACAAGTACACCATTTGTTGTATCTGTTATTCTCCCATTCACTTGCAATCATTCTGTAATGCTGTCTGTTTTCCTCTACCTTTGTCTTCTTCCTGTGTCTCTCTCGTTCAGGATCAGACAAGCCAAAGTCCAGATTCTTCCCGAGCGGATTCTTCCAGATCCCCTCAGTGCCGTACAGCTATCACACCCCTCCCTCAAACCCCAAAATCAGAGCGTCGAACAGGCCCAGCGCTGGTGGAATACCTACCGACAGGTCTTTCACACACACACTCACTGAAAAAGTTTTTTTTAAGAATTTTTTATTTTTTTAAAATTTTTTTAGTTTTCTGAGTTTCTTTCCCCGTTGTGGGACAAATAAAGGATTATCTTATCTTATCTTTATCTGCAAAACTGGATGACAAAGCCTTTAGCGTTTATCTGTGTGATGTTTCTTGAACTGCATGGGGCTGCAGGTGAGTTTTATGTTTTGCAGGCGTAGGTCGTACGGTAATAAAGCCTCATATTGCCGGTGCACGAATATTGCCTGTACAGCTTAATTATTTCACATCACATTTTATGTCAAGTTTCAAGACGACTTTATTTGTATAGCCCAATATTACGTACAACATCTCAACGTAGCCCAAGACAAGGAAAAACGTCCTAAATAAGAGACACCGGGAGAGAGAGAGAGAGAGAAGTGTTGGACATACAGTAACATGGAAAGAACTGTGAATGATAAAAGCAGACATCACGTCCTGTCACATACGCAAACGTCATTGACTTATGGGTCCTCTGTCGTCCACCACAGAGGAGGTTTCACTGTGCCAGTCTGACGCAATGGCCACTGTGGGTCTACGCGCTCTACGACTCCGTGAGTACTGCGGCTTGCGTGCACCGCCTGGAATCGATCAGCACGTGGCGTAGAAAGGAAGCTTTCAGCTGTGTTTCCTCTGCTTCCTGTGTTTGGCCTTGCAGGAGTCGCTCATGAACAGAGTGAAGAAACAGCTCCATGAATGGGATGAGAATCTGAAGGATGACTCTCTCCCAACTAATGCCGTAGGTCAGCCCCTGCACTGTTTTATCACCGATGGATCACAGACACACACACACTTACACATAGCGTATATAGACTCTTTGTTTGTGTTATTGGTGCCTTCCTTCCGTCCTTCCTCTCATCCCTCCCTCGTTCGTTCGTCTCGCTCTGGTTTCTGTCAGACCTCTCCTATAGGGTGGCGGCCTGTCTGCCCATAGGTGACGCTCTGCGCCTCCAGCTGCTGAAGATCGGCAGCGCCATCCAGAGACTTCGCTGTGAGCTGGATATCATGGACCGAGTAAGGAAACCGGTCCCTAACACCACCGAGCTGCCAACTTTTAACTTTTATGCCTGATCTTTGTTGTAGCGCAGGCAAATAAGTGGTGATTTTATCTCAAGTATGAATTAAAATCAATATCCGCAGCCATTATAATGTTTGTCATGTAAGCGAATATTTGGCGGACAATTACAGTGCACACAGTAGAAGATTACTGCTATTTTTGTAATGTTGGCTTTATTCCAGATATTAACAACAGTATCGAACCAGGAATTATTTATTATTTGTTCCTGATACCGAATCAGGGAGACCTAGATAATATCTGAGAGAAAGGAATGTCCCAGAATGTCATCGCGTTTACGCAATACTGTAAGCAGGGACTGTAGTATTACAGAACGTCTCACTCGGTCGTCCACAGTTTAATATAAACAAAGCAAGCCGTCTGTCTTGTGTCTTCCTGGTTTGCGTCGTCGCTGTGTATTGGGAATCACAGGCCGCCGTAGTAAAAGAGCCTCGGGCTGTAAATCCATTTCATAACAGAAACGCTGATAGATTCAAATGTCACGCTGAGTCTGAGAGAGTAGGTGCATCTCTATTCATATTGGGATAATGGGTGTTTTCGTATTTATAGTCAGGATCATAAGTAATGTTGATGTGATGGCCAGACGGGGAGAGGCAGTCTTTGAAACCAAGAAAAGACAAATGATCTCCTCCCTCATATTATATCATACTGAACCTGGCAAAGCACAGATTCTTATAATGGATTCATACCTGTCCATAGAATTCAAGATATAATAACCCACATCTTCCTCCTTATTCTTCAGATAATATCACTTGTAACCGACGCCAGTGATTAAAGGCACAGAATACTGATATTTTAGGCTAATAATCAGTATGGATGTATGCCGCTTGAGACACCGGTGTGCAGATTAAAGTCAGGGAAGCTTTATGAATGAGCTGCACTTATTTTATTTATTTATTTTTTTAAATTTTACCTGAATCTGTTTAGCAGAGGTTAAAGTTTTTTGACTGTTATCCATCACAGTGTGAGGCTCTTTAGTTTCCTGATCAGGGGCTCCCACACACAGGTGAGTCTGACCTAGACACAACTTGTGGCAATATTCTTGTCTTTATGAGAATTACAATCAAAGAGATATAACGAAAATTTATCTCCACTTTCTCACAGTCTTTATTATCTTAAAAAAGGCATAAGCTGACAACAAACTTCCATAATTCTGTTGTATGTGTAACGCATTAACACATTTTTCACCTGACAGTAACTAATGTAATTAGTGACATATTGGTAGTGCATTACACTACAACATTACTAAAAAATGTACTTACTATTATTACTATTAGCACCACATCACCCCAGCACTGTTTAGAGCCTTTTAGATGTGTTAGCGAGTTATCATGTACAGAACAGCGTATAAACCATACGTCATATTTGAATGTTATAGACTGGGGAATCTTAAATAGAGGAGATACATTAGATGAGCTCTTAAAACCTTGTTCAGACACATTGGATAAAATGTCCTATACATACAATCCGTAAGCTCTCAGAGACTACATTTACTGTTTGTATAACGTGTGTAGCTCTTCTTTAACACGCCTGCCTATTGTCTGAGCTTTTAAGAGCTTCCTGTCTGATTGGAGGTAATGAGAGCCTCAGCATTCACACTGGAGGCTCGAGCTCCCATAAAGGATGAGATGTATTGTTATTGTCATCTGTGAACATTGTGATGGATTTCCCGTTGATGCTTTTATCTTCTCTCCTCCTCAGTGCACGTCACTGCACTGTAAGCAGTGCCAGGACACAGAAATCACCACAAAAAATGAAATCTTCAGGTGAGCAGTTTTGTGTTTTCTCTGTGAACAGTACAGAGTAGAGGAGCCACTGCTGGGGTCACACAGTGAGGTGAAACATCACACCATTACAAGAATAAGATTGGTATATTGTTAGAAAACTGATAATGAATTTCTTACACTTTCCCCCCCAAATGTTCAGACTTTACAAACACTATTCCTCTCATAAAATTACTTTTTTAATCAACTCTCAAGCTTTATTTTCATACCTCCAACTGTGACCCAAATACCGAGTGAATGAATAAGGAGGAAAAACAAATTTGCTATTGCTTTAGTGATAGTTTAGTCCACAAAGAGCAGACACATACACGCACACGCTACACACTGTCATGCAATGTATTTTCCTAATGTGTGACATTTATTGTGTTTATCCAAGAGGTGACGTGTAAGACCACGAACGCTAATTAAATCTTCTGTTATCTGTATTTCCTGAGAACATCCTGATCAGTTGAAAGGGTTGCCGAGGGTGTGTTTAACAGGTTCTCTCTGAGTCAGACATTCAAGTTTGACGTTTTTACACCACTTTTCCCTTGGGTGTTAAAACTGCATAATTAGTTCATGCACTTGTAGTGAAGGGCTCATACCAAGACTGGGTCCAGTTAAGGCTCAAAATATTTAGAACTGTATTGTCTGTATGAGCCTATTTTTAAGTAATCATGTCAGGGACTGAGAGCAGAAAGCTTTTTGCTCTATCAAGTCTTTGCTCAGTCTCCCTTACGTAATTTAAAAAAAATCTCCATCTGCTTAGACCAACATTGCGTTGAAGCAACACAATGTCGTTTTTGAGTGAAGTATTCCTCCTTGGATGACTTGTTAATTAAAGCAATACATTGGTGATTTTCATGTTTTATGTCCAAACAAGGTTATTGACATTCTGGAGATATTTGCCAGTCGCTCACCAGGTCCATAGGCCTTTGAATGGAACCTTACATGTGGAAAAGCCTCTAAAAGCTTCTCTACATGAAGTCGTCAGTTAATTTAGATACAGATGTGTTCACCGTTGCCTCTGAAAGTGTTTTCCGATGACATTTGACCCTGAAACGTCTTTTCATGGATTGCTATCCTACAGTACCTTCTGGGCGCCCTCACACATCAGTTTGCTGCTTGCCCAATGTCGAAACATAGCTGAGAGAAAATTGCGGATATACTGTACTTGCATGACTTTGTAAGGAAAAGTAGAACAAAAATAGATTTTACAAGACTTGCATAATTGTCATTATACCACAACACAGTTCTATTTGTGAAAATACATTTAGCTTTTATTGTGGCATGCATAACTTGACTTGTGAAAATATTTAAAAAATAGCAACATGAAGTTTGGAAACAAATTGGGTTTTCATTAGAATGATTAAAAAGTCCTATGGTTGGGTGTGCAACAGGAGTTTGTAATGATGGACCCACCAGAGAGGCCTTATGTCTCATGTTCGTCTTTGGCTGTTAGCTGCACTAAAACGATGATCGGTTCTGATAAAAATCATCTTTTTGTCTCCCTGTAGTTTGTCTCTGTACGGCCCCATGGCTGCATACGTCAACCCCCACGGCTACGTCCATGAAACCCTAACTGTGTACAAAGCCAACAACCTCAACCTGGTTGGCAGGCCATCTACCCTGCACAGCTGGTTTCCAGGGTAACCCCTCCGTCCTCATGGCACACAGCTCACATTCCTCTTCCTGTTCAGTGAATGATGCACACATGCAGATATACTTCAGATATTTGACTTTTAGTGCTTTCACAAATGGCTTTTCTGAAAGGAGGCTGACACATTTCATTGCATAGGTCCTCAAAATGCTTCATTACCATATTTGGTTTAGTCCTAAACCACAATGATCCTGCCAAAACCCTAAAATTTAAACCCCTTGGCCATGCTGTCATAGCCAGTAGTGTAATTTATTTTCTTGTTAGTGTTCTCGGGTCGCTGTATGACAGCCGCCTTGGCTGTGAGAGCAGCCGACCAACGCTCTACCTCAGCATCGCCTGTCCAGAGCGCTCAGCTGTTACGTAAACCTCTGATCAAACTGCACCCCTCGTAAAATGGCACCTTTTCCCTAATCCTTGCCAGATAATGCATTAGTTCCAGTGTGAACGTTCTGATATAACTCAGTGGTCTGCACTGTTTAAAGAAACTGCTTTTATTTATCAGTGTTATTTTTCAATCCATCCAAAAAGCGCTTCCATCAATGATACGAACAGTGAACAATGAACTGAACTGACATGAGTCGGCAAACATGGAGATTAGATGCTACTAAAAAACATCTTGTTAATAGAGACTGAAATCATGATAAATACCCCAATCGAGTGACTTATTACATTGTGCTGAATCATAGAAATATTCTAAATGAAGTCCCACATAGTTCTTGCACAGCGGCGAAGTACTGAAAGTGAGTTGTCATTTGTGGGTTTCACGTCAATATTTAAAGGCTTCACATGTTTTGGTCCTCTCGGGACTGTGCGGGGGTGTAGACCCTGCTCTTGATTTACTATACATCTTCTCGATTCATGAAAAGGCTTCTTACAGGTAGTATTCCGAGTTTGGTGACCTCAGATCAGATTTTCAGCACTTTCATGCAAATTGAGGGTGAAAAGAATAGTCCCATAATCCCATAGTCTCCCAGAATAACTGTGCGGGTGTACAGGGCCTTTAAGATGGCCGCTTCTGAGGACTAGAATCTTGAATTCTTTGACAAAAGGGCAAACTCTTTCTGCTTTGCGCTCAGGTATGCCTGGACAATCGCTCAGTGTCGGACCTGCAGCTCTCACATGGGTTGGAAGTTCACGGCCACCAAGAAGGACTTGTCTCCACCTCGTTTCTGGGGGCTGACTCGTTCGGCTATGCTGCCCCGTATCCCGCGGGGAAAGGACGAGGAAGTGGGAGATGGCACTCGTCTCTTCTGCCTGTGACACTGGACCACTGTTTCCCACATAACAACAACAACAACAACGACAACAACAACACTCCCTTCAAAGCCTTTGTCTTCAATCACTCTCTGACGGAGATTACTTTTAGCAATCAATGCATCACACGCTGCCTGTCACCCCTGGAAGCAAATCCATCATATTAGTGGAAAGGTCATTCTGCCCTTCAGAATGCTAAAAGCAAATTAATTGTGGAGGAGGGTTGTGATTGGTCTAAACTTAGGAGGCTCTAGTGAAAAGAAATTATGCGTTTGGATGAAGTGAAGAGAAAGGAATAGAGAATGATGGATCGAGCAGAATAAGTGTAAGGTCCTAGCATGCAGCTCCTGATCTGTTCTTTTAGCTGGTACACGCGCACACACACACACACACACACACACACAAGCCATGCGGAATGCATAACATTTTGTTTTGTCCAACTGCTTTCTACCGTTTGATGGAGTGTGTGTTGAGACAGATATCCTGGGAAAGAAGGCTGTGTTATCCACATTAATCTGTTGTAAAATCAACCAGTTGTTACAAATTAAGTTAATTTAGTATTCAGGTCCTTTGAGGAAAACAAAATAAAGTTGCACTTGTGTAGATCTTCAGTGACAATAGAAGATGGAGGATGTATTTTTGTACGCAGAGAAATTGGAAATTAATTTAACATGTTCCACCATGTGTGGAGATGTGCTTTTTGTTATTCCTGTTTTTTGTGTAATACAAAATGAGTGTGTGATTTCACAACAAAGGCTCATTGTTTCAGTGGATGTGCCTCAGGAAACGAGCATTATCTCTGTTTGCATCATGTGCACGCGTGTAGATCGCAGATGGATTGGCCTCCTCGGTCAGACTGTTTTTTAGAAAGGTCACTGCTTAATGAAGGAGTGAGAGAGCGAGAAAGCCGTGCATTCTTCATTTTCTTTGTTCGTGCGGTGTGCGGCATGTTGAAATGGTGTGCCTATGCTCCAGCTCATTGTCCACTGGACGAGTCTGGTAAATCCAGAGATCCACAGATGTGGATGAAAAGTGTAAAAGGCAAAGTGCTGATAAGATTTATTTGTATAAAAAAAAAGATTTTTTTTTTTTCTGTCAATTTTCAGAATTTTACTCGCAAGTTTGTGGCGAGATGCTGGCTCATATTTGTAGAAATGTGTAAATAAGAGGCAGTTACAGAGTTTGATGAGCTGGTGTTCTGCTGTATGTAGATGATTATTTTCGCACAGCTTTTCGTTTCACATAGAGAAATGTCAGAGAGAATACAGAATAAAATAAGTTTTACCTGTTTATTTGCTCAATGGGAACAACTCAAACACTTTATGATCTTGTACATTTTAAGCTGTGTTGTTATTCTAGCAGCGCCCCACTCACAAACTAGAAAAAAAAGTGTACCCATTCTCATAAACTCCAGAGTGTCATCACATCGACATTTCCCACCTTTTACCAATAATTCTCTGTTCAGCTTTACAACAGTTTCATATCATTAGCACCATGACAAAATCTTGTGTGATTGGAGTGACTTTCTAATATTCTCTGTCATGTCTCTGCTTCATTGCTCAGCAGGCTGTCAGGCCTTCATCCTCTGGCAACAATATGTTTATTTCACCGAGGAACTTGAAGGCCTGATTCATAAAAGGCTCTTGCTTGTTTTTCCATGCCGTTGTGTGTACCACCAAATAAAGCAAAAATGCGCTCATACTGTGACTTTCTCCTGATCCTGTTTATCAGCTGGGATATTATATAGTATAGGATTATCGAGTCAGGACAGACTGAGTCATAACTTTAGGTATTTAAAGAGGTGTGTGTGGACCACTTTCAGATGATATAAGAACCAGGTGGATGGGTCTGATGTCCAATCTGTTTAACCAGAATTTCTACACTTACACAACAAATGCTTTGATTGGGGTGTGTGTGTGTCAGCATATGAACAACCACACTCATTTCCATCTGTCATGCAGACACATGTGAATGGCGGATGATTTTTCATAGGCACACGTGCAGATTAGAGATGGCTTGGCACAGCGAGGGGCTGATTAGTCTTAGACTGGGGGCCACACTGACCGCTGACCCACCCCGAGCAGGAACAAGGACATCAGCGTGAGGACCCCTGACTAAGCAACACTTACAGATTAAGCAACACTTACAGTGGTCACTCTTTGCTTGTCTCTGGTCCACTTTCTCCTTCCGTTAAAGTTTGTTTTGTCGTATATTTTCCTCTGTTGCAGCTGCTGTAAAGATAAGATAAGATAAGATAAAAAAAAACTGCTGTAATTCCAACCAACTTTTGGATTTCCATCTTCCATACATCATTCACACTGCCTGTATCAGTGTTCCCACAGTCCTCCTTATCAGGTATGAGGACTTATTTTACATTCTAGGATCAGATGCACTGTTTATTAAGAGATTGTGGCTAGTAACTCACATTTTATGCAAGGTACTCCTTCCTATATGCCTACTTATGAACCTGCAGGTGTTTTGTTTACGCAACAGCACATTAGGCCTCATTATTTGCCTGTTACAGCCATTGTGCATGTTACATGATGGATCCCTGAAGCTAACTTGATATGATTATTTGAGCTTATGTAATGTTCTTGTCAGATAAATCATAACTAAGGAACCCTGAAAAATAATACAATGCATCTATTAATCTTGTGACACACAACAGAAAAATAACAGTGTGTCTATTTAACCCAACGCCTATCTGATTAAGCCTTGCCAACGAACGGGAAATGGCTGCCGTGTCTTTCTAATGATAAACAGCGATGAATAACGAGTGAAAGTGGACGAAGAAGAAGCTATTTTTCATCCGTGGTTCACGTTTCTGTTATTTAAGGTCTGAGCTAGGACTCAGCTAAGTGTCCTCTTTTTTTAATTTTTAGAGTTCGCTTTCTAGTGAGCGGAACTGTTGCCTTAATGAATTAAAAGCCAAGAGAGGATGAGATGAGATTGAACGCGACTATTTTAAGATCTAAAATGGACGCCTGCGGATCCGTGGGGAAATCAAGGAAGAGCTAACTTAAAAAGGATTCGGCAGGGTTTGTGAAATTGTTCGTCCATTTGTTTAATTGGACACAGCGGGGTGAACTTGTTTGTGAAATGTGCTTCCAGTTCTGTTTTTGGACCAGTTACTCGTGTTTATCAGCTCTATTAAACGCCCGTAAACTACCATGAGCGTAGACTGAGGGGAGCAATCAGAAATCAAAGATGAGTAAAAGCACTCTGTTATTGTTGTGAGAATTACTCATACAAATCAGCACAAAATGTGTAGTTGCGGATTCATTTTTGCATATGTTAACAACAACAGAAAATAACAGAATTAGATGAAATCCTCATTACGTCCTGAATCCATAAATTTATTGCTCTGTAAAAAATAAAAGAAGCAAAAAATATGTCTCTTTACCGCCTCCTACTGATGGAATCTGATATGGAAAAAACTTAAACTTTCCTATTTCCGTTCCTTTCTACGTACATTATCTGTTGTGTATATATATTATGGCTACAGTCATGCTCTTGATTTATCACTGGTGTATTTTCAAAAACATGTTTCATAATATAAAACACAAAGAAGTTATGAGGCCTCTTTATTTCAGAACACAGCTGGCCACAGCACACAAACATCTTCACTCTGTGTCAGTGGGGTTAACAAAAAAGCTGCTGGCCAAAATAATGTCACAATTAAATGCAATACACAAAACCTCATTTTATTGTTCTATCTATATAGTTGCATTTCAAATATGCAACTATATAGATCCCTCAAGACTCAGAGCTCAACTCAAAGGACTGTAGTATTACAATTACAAAGTACTGGCAGTAAAACACAGGTTCCAGACCAGGATAGGGCAGTTAAACACCAAACTTCAGGTACTCTGTGTATCTTTTTTGTAAAGGTTTAAGCGCCCAGCAGTCCAAACTCAGCTTCTGCTATAAATGTCATTTATAAACAGTGTCATAGTGGAAACAGCCTGATGAAATTATCTGAACTGACACTTTACAGAATCTAATGCCAAAGCTTTGGCCCTGCAGTCCAGCAGAGCAACACCGTTCAGCATCTGGAGCACATTCGGGTGACTTGACTTCACTGCCATACACAGCCCTAACTTCATTCTGATCTTGAGAAGAAAACAAACATCTGAAATGCGAAGGGATCTGATCTCAGAGCACCTTAGACGTTTTCCACACATGATTTTTTATTAAACACGCAGCATTCGTGTCAAACTAACGCGTCACCCTCATTTGCAGTCTGAGACATTTCTGATGCTGGTGTACAAAGTGCTGACCACAGTCGCCTCCTCCTGCAGCGAGCCCTTCACCTCTGGCTGCCGCTGGCACAGCACAGACACCAGCTTCTTGGGCAGCTGACTGCTGAACAGCATGTAAATGCAGGGGTTCACACAGCTGTTCAGACTGGCCAGCAACATCAGGATGGCAAAGGTTGCATCTGGAAAGACATGGCAGATGTAAAGGGTCACAGGTTTACAGAGAAGCATTCTTTACCACATATTGGTACGTATGGACTGCATTATGTGTAATCACTGAATATTTTGCACCACATTAGTTCTTGAAATCCATATTCTATCTGTAAATTTCGCTATATTTCTTTATATTTAACTGACAGTATCACACGTGCAGTTTCTGTGTCACCTTGCACCAGTTTCCACTGAGTAAAATATGTTTTGTACATCATTTTAAACACAAAATGCAGCTCAACATGTTTAGCATTTTTGTAAACATTTGACATTGAACAAAGGTCAGTGAGTTTGAATAGATGCAGACATTTTGAGTTGTGACAGCAGGAAAGAAATATTGTAACTAGTATTAATAATCACTCTGTTCCATTCATGTGAGCCAACATACACAATAACCATGTCACACATAAATGGAATGCTGCCATAATTCATCTTATTAGTTACACCTGTGTTTGACAAATTAGACTGTCCACTATAAGAGAGATTAAAACAGTAACATACTCTCTTTTGGCGCATGCGTGTCCCATGCGGACCACAGCTGGACAGTGAAGAAGGGAGCCCAGCAGATGATGTAAGACAACACAATGACCACGGTCATCTTGAACGTCTTGACCCTGGCCTTCGACATGCCGGCCGCGCCGCTGGCTCTCGACGGCAGCGGGAGACCCAAGCCGCTGTCCCGTTGCGTTTTGGGGGTCAGGTTGATCTGGATGGCTCGGCAGATGCGCACCTGGCAAATCACGACTATGATCACGGGGAGGGCGAAGATGACCAGCGTGGTCCAGGTGATGTAAGTCTTCAAACCCCACGGCTGTATGAATTTGGCCCAACAGTCGAACACGCCGGGCGCAACCTCGACGCGTGAGAAGATGAAAATCTGCGGCAAGCTGCCCACCAGTGAGACCCCCCACGCGACGCACACGGGGATGTTGTGCCGTGTGCGTCTCCGCTGGAACTTCACCATGGGGTTGCACACCGCTTGGTACCGGTCGACCGTCATCACCACAATCATGTAGGTGGACGAGAACATGCCGAGCACTTGCAGATACTTCACTAAACGGCACACCAGGTCCGGTCCAACGAATCTGTCCGTTATGTCCCACATCAGCTGCGGGCACACCTGGAAGAAAGCAACCACCAGGTCTGCCAGGCACAGATGGAAGACGAAGACGCGCATTCTGGACATCTGTTTGCGCTGTCTCCACAGGACGAGCAGCAGGGCGCCGTTGAGGAAGACGGCGCTGAGGAAGATGACGCTGAGCAGGGCGATCTCCACTTTGGCCAGGCTCTCATCTCTCCTCACGTCCTCCGAAGACACTGAGTCACTGCCATTGCCAGCGCGCATTGTTCTCCGGAGCTGTGGAGATGCCACCTGTTGGAAAATAGCGTGAATCTTTACGCAAATCATAACTTAATCAATAAGCCGCTGAAAACTTCTTATATGCCTATTTTATTATATTCCTGACAACAAACATCTTTAAACTGATGCAAAATCGTTGAAGACTTAATTTCATCTTTTTATTTTGAAAATTGCAAATGAGAAAATAAATTATCAAAATTATTCAAAAAATCTCTTCCATTTTTTGCCATTTTTCAACTAAACAATTTATAGAAAATATAAATAATGTCCAATATTAAGTTTAAGCTTATACCTTTACAAATAATTGTCAAACTGCAGGTTGATGATCTGTTTTCAGGTTGCTAGTGAGAGGCGGTGGTCCTGCTCTGGAGGGTCTCCACAGATGTAAGCAGTTATATTTTAAGTGAAGATGAGACGGGGTGGAGCTTTATAAACCTGTGCAGTCCTTGACCTGACAGGCGAAAATCAGCCATGCTCAGGGTAGTTTCCATTTTCTCGAGGTCTGCTTTCTCTGTGGAATACTTAAGGCCACCTTAACATCAAAGCGTCTTGTAGTCACAATTTCATGTATTATTCACAATAGGGAGCCCTCATCCAAATCATACATCTTTTCCTTTTTTTCATTGGTAGTGTCTTCACTGTGTGTCTCGACTCAAAGGACTTCACACTTTGATGCACACACACACACACACATTGCTGTTAATTCAGACAGTCGTTCTTTATTTGTGGACATTAATGCTACCTTATCTGTACTGTGTGACCCTCCTGGTTCCTGGAGCTCGGGACACTCGCCAAGCCACCTGCCCCGTCTAGTTTCCACAGCTTGGGCTGCACTGCCTGAGCTGTCTATACCACCTAGTTCCCAGAGTTTGGGTCATCCACCCTTCCCACCTGTCTTGCTTGTTTCCCAGAGATTGGGCTGATTTGTGACTTTGTGACTTATAACAGGTCTATCCAAAGATATAATCACTCAGGAAATGTTTTTATTAAAATCACTGTAACTGTAATATGGATACTGAACTACTCAAACTGAACTACGCAAACCTTGCATTTTTATTTATTTTTGCTAGATTTTCATTACCTTCTATTCTATGTTTGCTATGTAATGTAGTCTTTATTTGAGTCAACCTGCTATGTATGCTGCTGTAACACCTGAGTTTTCTCTCTGGAGATCAACCACATGGACCCATCTCTCACACATTCAGACCAAAAATGTAATCTAATAACGTCATCACTTCAGATCTTGGTGAACTGATTTGCTGCCTATGAGGACATTTTGTCATTTGTCAGGATATTGTTATCACTAGTGGCCTGTGTAATATCAACCTTCAAAATGTGTTTAGATGTACATTCTTCTTAGGCCACCCATTGAAACTGATGAGCCAGTGGAACTTGAACTGCAAAGCGCTGTTCATTCTTAAGCCAGCAGAGGGAGGACACGTCACATTTGTCACTTTACCAGGTGAGATTATCCAGGTGACACAGAATATTAACCATTATCATCCTCACAGGTAACCAGTCTGTACATTCTGAGGACACTTTGAAATTGTAAGATGACTGCATGTCTGAAGCAATTCAACTTTCCCCCTATTAACTTTGCATTGGACAAATTAATCCTGATAGATGTGTGGATCCGAAAGTCCAAACTGCTCACTTTGCATGAGACAAAGATACTGGAATTGAGAGCATACCCAACATGAGAGATATACTGTGTGGTTCTGGTTCAGCTGGTTGTACCTGCAAGTAACTTTAGGGAATGAATTAGACTGTTGTGCTGATGTTCTTGGAAGTTACGATTTGGTGAATGTCAAGCTCATGAAGTGCACCTGAAGTTCTAACACTCAGATCTTTTCCTTTACAAGCATCCTACAGTTGTGTAGGCTAATATGAAGTAGTGGGCATGGTATCACTTTAAATTTACCATAAACGCAGATGCAAGCATCTAAAAGATACATATTCTATAAGGTCCATGGTTAGTTGTTTTCGTAAACCAAAATGTACAGATTTACCCCTTCTTACTTCTGTAACTTTCTTACTTTATGACCATAAAATAGAAAAAACAACCCAAAATTTTAGTCTATAATTTGAAACATTGTCGACGAAGTTTCATATTGTCGTGGGCATACAGATAATCCCATTAGGAATATGGCCTAATATGTATCATGTAGATGACACTAAAGTATTCTCCTCTGTTGAACGGGCTGTTACTAATTTTTCAGAAGAAATCTTTCGACTTTACAGCAAAACAGCAATAATTATGCCATCACGGCCAAAATATAAATGAAACATGATCAACATTTGTACAAGCTTTTTCGTGTAAGTGTATGTGAGACGCACTGTACAATGTCTGCCGTTTGTCAAAGTCTGAAATTCTATCCATTTTAAGTGTCACCAGGATACTGTTGCTAAGTGACAAAGAAACACAGTCTATCCTTGTGAGACGAGCGTCGCAGTAATGGTCGGAACATGCAGGCCCGGGAAAAGAAAAAAACTTTGGACTGGAGTCTTTTCAGACAAGAGCAGTGAGTTCTCTGTTATCATCATAAGCTTTCTCATGGGACACACACTTTGATGTTTGTTCTGCAGCGGTGCGTGATGTTCATGATGTTTTGTAGATAAATAGAAGTAATAGCTACTACTCATAATGCCTCAATATACTTCACCAGCATGACATTTTGGCCAAGGGATCACCCAGTGATGTCTCCACATCTTCAGACAGACCACTGGACCAAAATGAAAACAATGGTATGAAGATGAATCGAAGTAGAACAGTAACAGCACCACAGAGATGATTCTGTCTTGCATATTTGAAAAGAGGAGCGACAGCATTTTGCTCTCATAACATTGTGCATGTGATCCTGTTTTTGTACTTTCCAATTTGAAGCACTTTGGCTTTAGAAAAAACAAGTACATTTATAATTGACATGTGTTCTCGTTTTCATTCCCATGCAGGCGCCCACGTATATTGCATTGCTTCCAACTGCCTTGTTGAACGGAAAAGGTTTGTAGAAATGAAATTATTTTCAAAAGTGGTGTTTTTAAGGAGAATGTGCCACACATTTAAACTAGGAAACAATACAGGCTTTTAATCTTGAACTCAACTTGGTAATATTGTTTTATTTAGTTGCAAGTTTAAAGCTTACAAAAGGACATAATAATTTAAAAAAAGGAATACAGAGCGCAGGGAGGGATGAGAAAACTTGAAAAGAGAGAAGACAATCGTAAAATAGACAACAAATGGCCTTTTAAACATGCTTTATACAACTACAGAATCTGAAACATGAAAACCTGGGGGGCAAGCGAAGGAAAAAGGAGAGAAAGGGCTTTTCTAGAAAAATGAAGGGTGTATGTTTTCACAAATATTTCTTGAGATCCTAAAAATCCTAAAAAAGTATGAACAAAATTGAAACAACAGGTCTCACTTTAATTTATTCAGCCCTGTAAAGGAAAGTATAAATACATCTAGAAGAATGTGGTGAAGGTATAAAACATCGATTATTATCTTTAAAATCTTGTGAATTATCTGGGAAAAACAACAACATGTTTGTTTCTTGAGGTTGTACAAATTTAAAGTTTGGAGCAGACTGCTGTGCAAATTAAAAGGTTTGAAATACTTTACTCCAAAACTATTTGGAGCAATGAACTCTTTACATTTTACATGTGAAGAATTAATATGAATTGATCTTAATCAGAATCTAACAATGCAAGTGGTTGTAGAACAAACTATATTTATGAAACTGTCAACATTTGTGCGTCCATGTTCATCAGTCTCTCTTTATCTTGTCTTGATTCCACGTGTCAATCAGATGAAGGTGCTGTAACCCGAACAGACAGCTGCCTTTTACCTCCTCTTGCTAAAGAGGCAACAGAAACCCCAG